>CM046839.1:7552617-7713902 GCA_025618425.1 Heliocidaris tuberculata
GTAGATATGAAAGAGAAAAGCGAACTGTTGCCCCTCGCGTCATGACGCATATATTAAAGCCTGTATGTTCTAAAACGGAAGAGGCCCACAGACCATTACAGGGGCGAAAGAAAGGTAAGGAAGGCAGAGACAATCGCCTATTGGAAATTGATTTGAAGCAGCACTGTAAACAGCTTTTAGTTCAGTCTGCAGGTGCGAGGGACAGAGAAAGAGAGACAGAGACAGACAGACAGACGGACATAGAGAGAGAGAGAGAGAGAGAGATGGAGATCAAAAGCTCGCTGGTTAAATCTCTCAAATATGTAGTTGAATCCAGGTTCCCATGACGATATCGATCTTCTACACTTATCAATGAGCACTGCTCAGTAATAACTTTTAATTACTGGATGCTTTCAATGAAATTTGTCAGAAGAAGGGGTTATGCTAAACAGGATACATATCTATTGTTAGAATTTGGTTCTCTTTTTTCTTTTTCTTTTTTGGTTGGGGGGGGGCATTAAATCATAGGAAAGTCTTATTCTCTGCAATAACTTTTCTTTTATTACTGGTTGCTTATTATGAAAGTTGTCAAAAAGGGGTCAGTAAACCCATTTATATTGTTAGAATTGGATTCTCTTTTGTCATTGGCCATAGGAACATGAAGGTCTTCATTTGACCTGACATTATTTTATTGAAGAGAATATAGCAGAATGTTTGCTTTGTGTTTGGACTACGAAAACCTTTTTTGCTGTTGGTTAAAAGATGATAAATTAAAAGGCAAAAAGAGTATGAATGTTATCTGAATCTTAAAAATCGTAATTAATGTAGTCTTTAGGTCCTATAGTCTATGGAAATGGATCTATTTCTTTTCTTGTAACTAATCTTGTAAGCCTACAGATAGTGTTTGATAATAGTCTCAGAAGGAATTTATGTGTGGGAAGGGGCTAGAATTTCCAGGTTCATCATCATAAAATTGCTGAGTCATTTTGAAAAAATATCCCTTATTTAGAACCTTGAAATTTGTGCTGGGGAAATCAGGGCAAGTGTGATTTTGCATTGTTGCATTATAAATTTGAAGGAAGATGAATAGAGGGGGAAGATGAAATAGTATTGTACTATTCATTGTACATGGGCTGGATGGGAAACAAGCCCAGGACTATGAGAGAATCATGAATAATGAAAGTCATTCAATTAGGAAGTTGGTGGGAGTGTTTCACTCCAGGGAAAATGATTAAAAAGCAGTGAACAGATACAGTTATGAGATGGAAGAGGGAGAGGGAGGGACAGAATCTATTTCAGATTACATGCATGCATAATTTACAAGTAATTGATGTAGGTTTGTTATCATTTTTTTGTTAGTAATTTTTTTTTTTTTTACTGTAGAATTGTATCTGTATTAAGGTATATATTGCTGAGAGTTTAATTTTGGGTTGCAAGATTTCAGTTGAATCCAAACTCTGACCAAGGTAATGTGATCTATAGTTTCTTGCCTGGAAGCCTAATATTGTATGTATGTAAAATTTATGAAATGCATGTTTTGGTACAACTTGAAAGATATGTTAAGATAAGTGATTGTCTCATGCATGTCTGAGATGTCTGAGAAGAATTAGTAAACATTATAGATGATCTATGGGTATGAAGTGTCTTTGAATGAAACTAACTGCATTAACCTCAATGTCTAGTGTGCTTGTATCAGGGGAAAGAGAGGGGGCATTTTATTTTATCTCTCTTTCTCTTGCGTGTTCTACTCTCCAGTCTAGAATGTCGAATGTCGCTCCCTTTCCTGAAAATTCTGACCCTGGGGGCGACCTTGACTGTTGTCATGGCGACCAGCGACTCTAGAGTCCCCTAAAGGGGTGATTGATGATGTTTTGCTTGGGATGTGAAAGACATGATATTTTTACACAAGTGCGGTGGGCTCAAGGAACCCGAAACGTCTCTGTCATGGAAGCCGACTTTCATGTGGCGGTGCATTTTTATGCCTTGTCAATGAAACGGCTTTCATGATGTTATACTCTTGGAAGTCTGGAAGAATGTTTACGCAGAGGATCAGCTAGAGGCAAAGACATTCAAGAAAAACCGTATTGTCTGTTGAGGGCTGCAAGGACTCTAAATGAACCCTGTGTTAAATGATATGAGTTATGCTTTTCTGGACAATTCATCAATTTGATGACTTAATTTTTTTACGGAAAATAATTTGGATTTTAATTTCAATCATCATTTAGAATGAATGGCCAATGAATGTTGATGTTCCTATTCTAAGCATAGCCTATCACACGATGGACTTCATGCATTAGTTTGAAGCCTCTATCTTATGTAAGCTTTCTTTGTTTTTTTCCAAACAGCTTTGTTTCTTGCATTCGTGGGTCAGTTAAGGTCACCCAAGACCCCAAACCATACCGACCTTTTCCATTCAAGTATCACTATTAGTCCAATAAGCTTTAGACCCACAGACATTTATAGACCATTTGTGGACTTTGTGGTTGTCTCTGATAAAGATGTACATGCAGAAGATAGTACAGGACGTTTGTTTGTTTAGTAAACCCCTTGTCTGGCCAAAGATTGCTTGTTGAAGAGGTTCCTTACTTGTCCTATCAACAATAGCAATTCGCAGTCATTTATTGTGAAACCACAGCACTACTGTGTATCTACGTGCAGGTGACGATTGCTTACCATTGTCAAGAATGGGGTTGTTTGACAGGATCTGCTTTTCATTCTTTCTTTGGGAAAGGATTTTGTGGTGAGTAGGAGAAGATGATCTCTTTCAGTGTCCACATGTCTTCACTTTTTGAGAACTTTTCTTTTCCTTCGGTAGAAGTGTGAATTTAGTCTGACATTTAGACTTTTCTCATTCCTGAAGTCTACATTATAAGATATCACAGTGCCTGCAAATTTTGAACCGTCATAGATGAGCATGAGAATAAATTTTGATGTACAAATGAATTATTAAATGCCATATGAATATGTGGTATTATTTTATTCTTATTTCATGTACAAGTAAGAAACAGAAATGTAATTCAGATACTAAATGATTGTTGATGTTGTTGCATTGTAATGGAGAAATGATACTATGAATTGTACGAATAAAGAATTTCATCACATTGTATGCTCATGCTGGCATAATTGGTCATTTGCTGTGAAACTTAAATTGTTCTTTTTTTTTTAAATTTAGAATCCTAAATGATCTTGATCTGAATATAATAGTATATAGTCATTGCTTCAAGTGTCAATTCTTGTTAGGGATATGAAGCCGAAAAACATGAGGCTTTTTGCTTTCGAGGGTGCACGCTTTGTTTGTAACTCATCCCTAGTATATAGACACCGGCAATTGACTTTTTCCATGCTAACCACAGATCATGGGGCATAAGTCAATATATCTATTGTGAGCTTACACGCTTGCTGTTTTTATTCTTTCTGTGACACTTTATTTCCGATCATTTACCTCAATCTGCTTTGTTGTGCAATTCAACAAGAAGTGTACTTAAATCCCCAGACGACACTACTCAGCTGCACACATACGGCATTGATTCAGTTGTCAGTGATCAGAAGTGGATGGAAGTCGGATTTCTATCCCACAAACCTTTATGGACTTACTTCCTCGTGATGTCACCTTTTTGACAGGTTTGTCAAAACATTTCATGGTATTCTGCTGGCAATTTGGCAAAGGTAGTTATTTTTGTAGGAACATAGAAAAATGTTGGCTCAGAAACTTTGTTGGGTAAGTAGGCATATACCTTTATAAATAAGGGGGGGGGGAGAAAAGAAGCATTATGTAGTTATAATCATGTGTGGGTTTGTGTGTGGGGGTGCACATGTGTGTGTGTGTGTGTGTGTGTGTGATGAAGACTTTTATGGAGGCCTCATTGCAATGGTTTTTTAAAATAAAGAATTAATCAGTCTACATAATGTAGAACAGGTCATGTGATGAGAACTTGTGATTACATTTAGTTCACCTATGTCATTTCCCATCATTTTTTTTTTTTTTTTTGCTCTCAGTAGACAACATTTGTTGACAAAGAGAGTAAACGTAAAGAAGAAAACAGATCCATCTTGCCCTGAGGTTAGGGGGTTTCCCTAAAAAATACCAGTATTAGACTTATTTTGCTGGCCTAATGACAATATGAGTGGATGAACATGCATAAATAATATTTCCAATAGTTTATGATATTGCTTGACCTCTGGTGACATGTAACTGTTAGGTGCTTTATAAAAACAGGTACTATTATTATTGTTGAGTTCTGTACCGTTACCTGGTTTATTTACCTCTGGAGGTCATTGCCTTTGGTTACATTGAATTTCAAGGTGGAGGACTATTCAACCTTATATAAAATAGATTTCCGGAATTTATGGATAATAGTGCGATATACTCTGTTGTTGGTATACTGTACATGCATTGCTATTCATGACTATTCATTTGGGTCACTTCTTTGTGAACCTAATTATAATGTGGTCCAGTAAAATGACCCATACCTGTACAATAGTCAGAACTAACATCCTATACTGTTTATGGACCAGGTCTAAACAGTGTTTATGGACCAGGTCTAAACAGTGTTTTATTGTGGATATTTGATATTTTCCTCTGTTGAAATGTTCTCAACTTAATGAGGCATAGCTGCTTAACCTGAACATGTAATGATTCTGATGAGTAATCTCAAATCTCCTGAGCTTGTTTTACATGATGCATGTTAACGAAATCATTTTATAGTGAAGATCTTTTTAAACCTATTGGGGAGTCAGTACACTGTCTTGCAGCTATTCAAGCCCCAAAAAGCTGGCCCATTGAATGATCTTAAGCACCCATGAAAACATGTAACGCTCTTCAATGAGAGCATTTCACAATCCGCTCCCCATGGAGGTCAGCTTAGCGCTGTCTCTTTTGTACTCTGTTGACCTTGAAAACAAAGATGGCTGCTGGCTTCTTGTTAGCTCCTTTTGTTCCATCTCTCCTTGTGCCATCCATAGAGAGTTTCTGGAAAGGGAGAGCATTTATCAGGAGCAACCCTATTGTCCATTTAGCCTTGGAGACAAAAGAATGTTCCTCTCTTGTTAAACCTCATTGTGTCACATTTTCCTCCAAAGTTGCGCTGTAGGGTGTCCTTATAGTTATACAGAGCACATTGATTGTTTGTATGTGTTTATGCTGCTACTAGTGGTGATCGAATTGCCTGTAAATATCCCCTTTAAGAGCATCATGATGATACATACTGACCAGGTATAGTGAATAATATAACCTTTGTCATTTAAAGGGAATCCAACCTTAATAGCAAGTTGCTTTGAAAGAAAGAGGAAAAATCAGAGAAGCAGATTGGTGAAAGTTTGAACGAAATCGGACAAGCAGTAAGAAAGTTATGAATTTTTGAAAGTTGTAATCACTATGCTTATGGGAATTTCAAATTGGCCGAATAGGTAATGTCACTGTGATGGAGCTGTGGACAACTCCCCCATTCGCTCTAACACACAAAATGACTAAAATGTCACTTTTTTCAAATGCATAACTCAGTAGGATCTTTTCGTTCATGAAGACCTATAACAATATGGTATCTCCAATATATTTTGAGTACAGCCCTGAGGGTAAAAGCGCCTCGAAGAAAACCGCAAATTAATGATATTTTTGTGTACGACAAATGGGAGAGTTGTCCACAAAAATGTCACAATTGACTCACCAAATTGCCAATTTGAGTTTCGCATAGATGTAGTGATCTCATTTTTCAAACATCCATAACTTTCTTAGTCCTTGTCTGATTTCTTTCAAACTTTCACCATCCTGTTTTTCTTATTTTTCTGCTTTCACTCAAATCATCTTATTACCAAGGTTGGATTGCCCTTTAAGCACAAGATTGCAATGGTTTTGAGTTTTCTTCAGCATAATCATTTCTTCCTTTAATTGTCCAATGACCTGCATATTATGAAAATAACTTTAGTTTATTGATGCTTAAAGGTAATGTTTAATTTTGGTAAGCTATAAAAAACTTTTAATCAGATTTATTGGATTTTTGTTGATAGATAGCAAGATACTAGCAATACAAAGATGCTGTGAAGATTTCACATCCTAAAGTGGCATATAAAACAAATTACAGGCAAAAAATTATTTAGGTGCCGAGTCAGGGATATAAACTCCCAACAATTTCAATGTGCACTTTACACCATACACGCGTTTAAAACCTACACACATTGATACACATGCTATCTCTGGGCGAAGCCTCGAGATTGTTGCGCGGGAAGTTATTGGGGTGGAAAGGTCCTAGCGTAGCGCAGTATATTGCCACAATGTAGCGTTCCTTACATATATTTACGGTAAAATTCACTGGAAATCATTGATGGAATACCAAATGATCTTGTGCAAACATCCTTTGATACATGGAAAACAACATGAGACTATATTTAGCATGTTTCTTTCCAATTTCCTTTTTGCTACCAAAACTGTACATCAACTTTAAAAGAAAAAGTGATGTAAGTAAGAATTCTGTGGGACATTGCAATTTTTATTCATCAACAAGTTGGGTTAACATTTTAAGGTTCTTGATATTGCTATCAAGTGCCTTTTGCTTTTATTTTAACCTAAATTGTTAGATTTAGTGGACCTGAAGTTCTTTGTTGAAATTGGTGCCCCTCTGTCACCAAGGAGTTATCACAGAAATGTGATAACTCCTTGCTGGAACACTCAGAGTAAAGAGAATTAATACCAGCAGAGGAAACCCTTCCTCATACATATGATTCACTATGTCATATTAATAGCTATGATAACAGGATCTCATTATTATGTTACTGAGTGTCACTATTGACATTAAGAGCATTTGTAATTACATATATGGAAATTCCTGACTCTGTCTCTGTAAGATAAATATAGATGATTCTTTCCTGTATCCTGGTTATATTTTTTATTTTATGTGGCTGACCTAAAATAATCATTTTTCTTGCAATTGATACCGCAATGAATTTGAACTGCCTTGAGGTTATCTAAATTTAATTTGTAGGTTGTAATTATTGAGGAAAGATACCGAATGGTGAAGACCTTTAAATACTTAGCTGTAAATGAAAAATATATTGAGAATTATCATGCTGTCACTCAAAGTATATTTCAAGAATAAATAAAAATCCATTTTGGTCTAGAATAACAATTTGCTTCCCTTGTAGAGCCATGGGACACAGGTGCAGTCCCACGGATGCCATTCCATGTCTGTAGCTGTGGCAACATTTAATCAAAGTGAGACAGATTGGTCCATAGTCTACCAGTATCATGACCTGTCATCTCCAGGGCTTGTTGATAAGAGTATCATGTTTCATCATTGGCATTGTGTCATCTAGGGCCAACCGTCTGTATCTAGGAGGATTGGTAGGACGAATGTCAAGGAGGGTGCAGCCGAGCGGACGGGATTGAGGGCTGGCCTGGGAATGATGCCATCAGATCGTGTTATCTGTTGAGATGCAAAGATGATCCATTTTGATTTTGTTACACTTACCTGTGATGTGGAATACCCTGTCAGGATTGATAATAATCTTTAAAATCATCTGTTGAGAGTAGTGAGAGGCAAAGAGGTGTTAACAGTTAGGTTAAGAGATACTAGTATAAGTTAATGCCATTCTAGCTCTTAGTGGACAATGCATGTTATTATGATTAAAATATCATTGGTTTTTATACGTACATGTATCTTTATGATGAAATTCAGGTATATGTACATACATGAAATCCTCATTATGTTGGAAGTGTGTATTGCCAAAGTACATTTTGGTTTAGAGTCATTGTCAAACAGCCAGAAGTCAAAACTTTCCATTACTGGTATGTATTAGAAAGATATAGGGAGAAAAGGCATATTATTGGCAAACATATCCATGTATAGCAGACTTGGATTTAGGTTATCTTTGTGCAAAAAACTAAGTACTGATTATTTGTTATTATATCTTTTTTTCAGCATTGATATTTCACTAAGCAGTCTAATTTATCCCCTTTTTGTCAGTGTTATCCCCATGCTCATCTTGTCTTTCTTACATCCTCTTAATTCCTCTTCAATCTGCAGCACCATCTTCTCTCTCCAGCATCATCTTCTCCATTCTCTTCAACACTTCTTCCTCTTGTCTTTCGTACCAAGGCTCTTTCCCCTGGCAACATCTACGACTCTCATGTTACCTCAGTAAGAACATGATGTTGCATCATGTTCATCAGTTTTATCCAAGTGTTGCTTCATCTGACCCAAGGGGCTGTTGGTGCTTTCATTGGGAAATGAAGTGGAAAGAAATGTGAATAAATGCCACATAAGTTGACATTTAAAGGCATCAGGAGCTTGAATCTAGGGGTTGAAATGTGCGATAAACAAATCCTGTTAATGAAATTGCCCGAGGGGCGGCTTATCCTGGCTCGTCACACGACACTAAGTACGTATTAGCATTGGAAAGCATCTTCATATCCGTAGCCTTGCACCAATGTAAGGAAGATACACGAGTTAATGTGGAAAATGTCAGAATGGCGCACCTGTATCAACAAGGCTTGCTAGGTTTGCTTTCCAATTATCACCCCGGTGAGATGTGATTAAAATTCTCGGCGTTTTCTGCGAGGCCTGGTTGGATTCTGAAGGGGACCTGATTGTGCGACCCTTGACATCATGATTGATTTGATGCACCAAGATGCGAGTGATGCAAGGACGTTGTTCTGATTGAGAGGGTATTGAGATGGAGAGAGTTGTAGTTAAGAGACAAAGACAGGGAAGTAGGAAAAGACATTGAAATGTGCAATTAAAACCTACTATCCTACCTTCTAACTTTTGAATGAGTGAATTCTATTTCCATGACATTTGCAAGATATTCTTTAGCAAATAATGTGAGTCTGTGAAGTGGCAGTATTCTCAGCAATCGTTATTAGATCCCCTTGAAGATACATGTAGGACTTGTAATTAAGTTTGATATAATAACAGAATCATTAACAAGTTCAACTTGAAAATTAAGGGTTTCAAAATCAGGATTTTAATAAGTGAGGCCAAAGTCAATAAACGTGGATGAGTACCCTTCAAATATTATTAGTGATTTGCACTTTTGTTGACATTAGTTTTGCAATTGGAATTCAGTGTGGATGTTATTTAATGAATATTGATTTTTGTTGCCTATATGCCCTTGAAATTAGCAGTTTGTTAGAGATAGTTGTCAGTATGCATATTTTGTCACCAAGCATAATCGATTCTTTCTGCGAAGCTGCCAGCAGAATTGTGCTTGAGGCACAATTTTGAATTGATTTCATATCAACACATCTTTGACTTTAATACTCTTCAACCCTGGCTTATTATTATATTCTAATTGGTATTTAGAGATAAGGACTTATTTCGGAAAGCCTCATATTGTTCTTTGTCCTTATTTAAAAAATTGATATAATTATGATTCATATCATTTATAAATTTGATATTGTTGTTTGTGGTGATTGTGAATTTGAATATGCTAAAAAGCCTTGTGTGCCTGTGAAAAAGGCCTAACAGACTTAAGCACATTCTCTCATCCCATCCTTTCAATAGCTGACATGCAGTTTTGGTTCAATTTAATGCTTTTTAACCCTTTCAAGACAGGAATTATTTTAAAGGCTTAATTGATCACATTTTCTTCTTCAAATAGGCAACAATAATATTTTTCTTTTAATGCTACATGGTTCTAATAAGGTGTAATGTCTTTGAAAACAATAAACATTATTACAGATTTTGTCGAAAAGTTGCAAAAATGGCCAATTTTTATGAAAAAACAATGATTTTGAAATCTCAATATGTTGCCAATTTAAGGATTTTAAATCTTATTCTCGTTTTTAAAATTCCTGGCATCAAACGCAGCATGGTCACGCAACAAAAATGGACTAGTTTGTGCAGAAATTTTTGCTCTTTCAACTCATGCATCCAGTATATTTTTTTAGAGCTCTGAATCAAAAGTTATTGAGCCCAACCACAAAATGTGGTCAATTGTCGCGAAAGGGTTAATGAGGTAATCCAGTAATATCTATAGAGTAATTAGGAAATGCAGAAGAGGGAAAAGCTAGCTGGAGGATGTTACCTACCAAAAAGAGAGAGGGAGAGTAAGAGAGCAAAAATGAGAAAGAGAAGGAGAGAGAGAAAGAGAGAGAGAGAGAGAGAGAGAAAGAGAGCAAAAATGAGAATGAGGAGAGAGAGAGAGTAAGAGAGCAAAAATGAGAAAGAGAAGGAGAGAAAGAGAGAGTAAGAGAGCAAAAGTGAGAAAGAGGAGAGAGAGAGAGAGTAAGAGCAAAAATGAGAAAGAGAGAGAAAGAGAGAGAGAGAGAGAAGTTGAGAGGGAGAGCGGGAGAGATGGAGAAAATTAATTTGCATCATTTAAACATTTAACTGCTTTGCCAGTTGCAGTCTGCCATACAGATTAACACATAAACACACAACGAGACGGGGTGCTCCCCGCCTGTGTAATAATGCTAATTGCAGAACACGAGAGGCATGCATAGTGCGATAATAGCATGTGGTCAATTGGCTGCGTAAACTGTATGGATTTTAATTTTGTGTGTCAAGTAATTGGTCTTAGCAGGAATGTACGCTGAATGAGTATTGTTCTCGGGTAGAGGTCGATTAGCGACGATGAGAATCACTTCACAAATTTAAGCTGTCACTAGTCAGTTTGAATTGTTTGCTGATGACATATCAAAGTGATTACAAAAAGGGGGGGGGGGGAGGAGAGAAACCTCCTTGGGAAATTGAACAGTGAGTGTGAACAGTAACAGTATACAAACTATACAGATTATCTTGGTGCATGGGATGATTTGATGTGGGGATATTTAAATGAAATGATATCTCAAGTCCATTTCTTTGTTTATTGATAGCAAAATGAGAAAAGAAAGTAGAAAAACTGAATTTTCACAAAGTTGGATGTGTGGTGGGATGCTGTTTGGGAACATGTCTGATACTAAAGCTATGAAGAATGATAGCCAGATGTAGAGGCGTTAGTAGTATTGAGCGAAATTGAAACTAAAAAAATTATGAGGTTTTACATGAAAGATAATTGAATTACTAATAGAGTGGTTAGGTAGATGGACAGAGAGAGATAGAGAAAGCGAGAATATAGAGCAAGAAGAGATGGGAAGAGAGAGAGAGAAAGAGAGATGAAAGTGGGATTGAACATTATTGATTTCTCCATTACATCACTGCTGTTGACAATTTTCTCGTGCAGAGAACAGGGAGTCTGATTGGGCTGTTTACGCAGCACGTCGGATTCTGGCGTGCTCGTCCTTTTGCTATTACAACCCCGTCTGTGACTGACTGTCCTCCCAGTCAAATTGAAAGCACGCTTAATGAGGAGCGTGAGGAAGGGATTGGTGAGGGAGATAAATAATGAAATGATAGGTATCGCATACATTAACAGAGCTTCTGCATTTATACAGGAGTCCCTGGCCGTTTGTTAGAAGGACACGTATGGCTGCGATGGTATGTGATAAGCTCTTTGTAGCTTTGTGAATTATGCACAGCGTAGTAATTTCCAGGCCGTGCTATTTTTGTACCTGTATTATTGTGTGAATATTATTCTTACTATTCATCTGCATATTTTTGAGTATTATGTGTAGAAATGAATGTTGGGTGGATTGTGGAATGTCAGTGTTTGCTGACTGGGATTGTTCATTTGTGCTGTAAGGACATCAGTAATGTGATTATCAGTTTGGTGATATTTATCATCCGACATTATTTCCTAGGCTCCTGTAAAAATGATGTTTACCCCTTAACTCTTTTAATTGAGGTCAAATATGCATTACATCGTTAAAATAATAGATTGTACTTTACTTTATACCAGGAAGTTAATAAGTTACAGTCATATTGAATAGTATATTGTTTAATATAAACACTAACTTTGGCATCACTGAGAGCTAGAAGGACTTTAACTGATATTACATTGAACTAACTCCCTTCTGGCCCAAAGCAGACAATATACCATGTGTTTGTGAAAGAGCAGATTTGTGATTTAAAAGGGATAAGAGATATTATCTTATCCAAATTAGACGGAAAAGAGATGATTGACTTTGGTCAGTATCTTTGTGAATTCTATTTTGTTCTTCACAGCTGACAATATGTACATTGATAACTGTGAAAGCAAACGCGGGCAAGTTATTGGTGCTGCTTGGGGCATGTCCAACTCAAATAGATGGGTGTAACCATTCTCATCTCACTTCGATTTAGAAGTCTGAATTTGTGACCATCTGCTTTCATTTGAATGAACAGGACCTGTCATTCCAAATCCAGGATATAGTGCTCCATAATGGCCGTCTTTGCTTGTGAAACTTGAGCCATATTGTCCAGCACTCTATGGGCAAAAGGTTTCGGTTTCAGTAATGATTATAATATAGAAATTACAAATGGCACCATATTATATTCTTATCATATCACAAGCAGCAGATTCATATACATCCTGCTTTGAAGAGGAAGAATTCTTAAGTATGTGAACAGTAGAAATAATATCAAACATAAAATCACTATAAGTGCAAAAAGGATACAATGTCATTCCAAGAAATGTTAGTTTTTAAAATGATTTTAATCATAAAAAATTATTTGAATGACATTGAAACGTACTGACATCTTTTGGTATAACATAACTTTATATTGTTTACAATCCCCCTTTGGACAAAGTGGCTAGCAATTTTTGCTTGAATATTGATAGAGAGGGGTTTGCCTCGATGTATTATTATGGTATTGTGAGGATTAACATTATTTCCAATGGGTATGATTCCCACACTCGAGTCATCGACTGGGCTAATAGCTGGTCGTCTGAATCACAGGTCTAGTTGATTAAGACTGATTAGGACCTCGTTCATCTGATCAACTGCCTTTGTCTCTGTTTCATCCAGGCCATTGACTTTGGCTTCATACCGAGTATCAGGTTTTATGAGCTTCAATTAGGACCTGATCCACAAGGGTGCTTCAATTTCATGAGCTTTTCACCCTGACATATGTGTAGAATTAGGTCCGCTTATATCTAGCTGGTGGGACCAAGGAGTTCTCCTTGGTGGGACTAGGTGAATTACGAGGTACTTGTCACTGGGTGGCTGAAATGTATTTCAATACACAATAGTTTTATAGGAAGCTATAAGCATGACAATAGGATTTTTGTTAAATTTAATACTTATTCAGTTTATTTGATCCATGCAGCCACTGTTTGATTTTTTTCTGTCTATTTAAGTGTAATCCTTCATGCATATTAGTTTGGCTTAAATGTATGAAATAAGATGCATTAATTTATACTCTTGCATAAGGAAAAGTCAAATTTACCTCAATTTATTTCAAAAGGAAGTTGATATGATTGATAGTTACAAAATAATTGTTTTTATCATGCATTTGAATGTGGCACATTTTGCACTTACAGTGTATGGAAAAATTTCTATGTGATAAAACTCCCCTATCCCTCATCTTCTCATGTAAAGGAACCTGCTTTTGCTATCAGATGATATTTTGTTGCAATTGATGTATGTTTATTACTTGCAGCAGTGTTATTGAAACTCAAATGTCAACAGACTATCATCAATATTGAACAGAGCTTGGTGGAAGAAGAGGAGGATGGGTCATATCCGACCGCATCATAATGAAGCAGGAGCGCAAAATAGAGATACCTCTTTTTTTTTCATCCCCCAGCGTAAATTGCTCTGGGAGCTTGATACAGGTATAATTGCACCGTGCAGAAAGCCCGAGCAAGCGCTCGGTTCAATAGATGGCGTGGAACGCTATTGCGTAGGGACTCGCCTAATAAAATTGCCACACCATCCCTTGGGGAGTGCAACGTGTGAAGTCAGCCTTGGTGAGACTGGTTCCAGTCAAAAGGCAATTCTGTGTTAGTTCTTGTGTCCTTAGCATTTTCTGGACCAATTTCCACCAGCTTTTCCTGTGCTCTCCTTTCCTCTATTGAACTGAGATCATGTTTCTGGCTATCGAAAGCCCCAGAGTGCATTGACTTCTTTCATTGTAATCATTATTTTTTTCAGAGTAGTGTATATCAGTATAGGTACTAACAGCAATTAGCGGGGGAGGTATGTGTAGGCAACCATTTGTTATTGGTAGCACAATGAAAATGGTCTTTGCAGGGGAAATTTTGTCATTCATGGACTAATTATGCTTCTGATATTGTGTAGTTCAATATGAAAAATTGGTTGATATAGGATGTACATGTAGAATATTTTTTAAAAAATAATCGTGTTTACTTTTCCTTCCCACTTTTTTATCCATAATGAAATAACTTTGTGTTTATGTTCTTAAATATTTCTGTATGCTATGTTACATGTATGAGAGTAAACATTTTGTTGGTGTTGTATCTCTGTTGATTTTTTTTTATTTGCCTTTTTGTGTATTTGAGGAAAATCACATCACTAATGAGTATTTTTTTTTTTGTTTTGTCTTTTTATTTGCATTAGATTCAACATGCAAGAATAGATCCAGGGACTGAAACTGGAGACGCCACAAACAACAACAACTCACCAGACAAAGACACATCTCATCAGGACAGCCACGCCAAAAGTAGTGCCCCATGCCAACCCAAGGAAGGCGGCACAATGGAGAGCTGTGTGGGACTACAGCTTCAGTTTGACCAAAGTCATGCTGCCCATGGAGATGAACCTGTCCAGGTGTCCCTTGCTGATGTTGATGCCGTTGTCAACGCTCATGTCGGTACAAGTGCCCCCAATGGGATCACTCTCACTCAGTGTGAGGGGGTTATGGTCCAGGCAGGAGGTAATGAAGAAACCAACAATGCCCTCCTGCAGGAAGTCGATGACAACCTCTTGCAGGCCCTTGTCAACTCGGGTGCAACGGAACAGCTGGAGATGGAATCCTTGGCGCATTCACTGATGAACGACTCCATCGCATTCTCAGAAGCAGAGATCCAGCAGCACTTGCAGACAGATAATATTAATGTGGATTACTGCAAACAACTTGCCAATGGCCAGGCTGTCAACAATATGGGTGTCATGGGGATGTCTCCTGTAGCGATGGTAACTCAGTCATTGACATCCCAAACCCCTGTTGCAATGGTTGCCCAGTCATCTCTCATGACGTCCAACCAGCACCATCACCACCACCAGCAGCAGCAACAGCAGCAGCAGCAAGCATCATTGCCTATGAAGCAGAACAGTGCCAATCAACAGGACAATGTGCAGGTACCCTCAAATGCATATGCCATTGATACTAGCATGATGATAGAGTCAGTTCTTGAAGTGCGAGAAGGAGAGGATGCAACTACAGCTTTAGTGACTCCCCCTTCTCAACAGCCAGGCTTTGGATACCAGTCATATGCACACAATTTTGGAGCAGATGCACTTGTGAGTGAAAAAGAATCTGATAATACTCCTAATGTCACAAGTGATGAACAAGACCAGGACCTATTTGCCAAAAAGATTTGCCAAATGCAAGGAGGACATGGATCAGAATATACCGTTGCTACTGGGTACAGTCCAAAAGTGAAACAAGGCTATCAACATCCAGGTCAGTATGGTCAGCAACAAAGCCCAAAAGCAGGTACCAAAGCAAAAAAGTCTAAAATCCCAACTCAGTATCCTAGTCAGTCACTTACCAGTGACCTCACGCTGCCAAGTCCGTCATCAACAAATAAAGGAGCAACACCCACCAAGAACCATTCAGTCTCAAAGACAAAGGAGGTTAGCAAAACTTGTAAAGCAAGGACAAAAGACAAACATGTGATATCCACAAAGAAATCTGAAATAAATCACAAAAAGTCGCCAAAGCAGAGCAGCAAAGTTTCATCATCCTCCAAAGTGCATTGTAGTTCCAAACCAAAACACAAAGAACAAAAGGGACACAAAGTCACAAAGTCTCCTTTGGTATCTCCAGTGTCATCAGATGGCAGCAACAAATCTACGAAAAAGAACCACAAGAAAGTTGAACAGTTGGTGACATCAGTATCGTTAAGTTCATCAGATGAGGATAGTAGCCCTGTGCAAGAAGGTAAAAGTAAAGGAAGTGCTCACAAAACAAAGAAGTCAAAAATTAAACATTCACCTCCCACTGATGGGCAACCGAAGATTAAGAAAACAAAAAAGACAATTAGCAAAGTGAAAACAAAGAAAAAATCAAAATCTGTTAGTCCTTCACTCTCTAAGTTAGGATCAAAGAGTGAAAGCAGTACTCGTAAGGTAAAAAAGAAGTCTTTGAAATCAAGTCCACTTGGATCATCGTGCCACAGTGAGAAGTCATCTAGTAGCAACAGCTCAAGCCCTGTCTCTTCAAAAAGTGGAAAGGTCAAAAAGAAAAAGGTTAAGAAAATTCACAAAAATGGCGATGGTAGTGCTAAAAAGGTCAACATCTTGAGCAGTGGTGGTTCTGGCAAGATTGTTCGTAAGAAGAAGAAGGTGAAAACAAAGGTGTTGAACTCAGATAGTGTCCATTCTTTGATCAAGAGTGGCAGATTGTCGCCCACCATGGCAGCTTCAGTTCTCATGAACAACATTGACAGTGATGAAGACAATAGAGATGTTGGATATGATAGCAGTACCCAGAAATCCCAAAGTGGGAAGAGTAAAAAGATTGCAAATCTGCCCAAGCTGTCGGTAACCTTACCAACAGGTAGTCTTTCTCATCCAGAACTCTTGCTGAAGACAGTGCCAAAGACAAAGAAGATAACCAGCAAGAAAGTAAAACATGGTCATTCAACATCACCTTCAGAAAAGGGTGGAAAAGTTGTGAAAAAGACTAAAAAGCTCAAGAGTAAGAATTCAGTGAAGAAGAATTTATTAGGAGAATCTAAGACATTGAGCCCTACAACTCCATTGCACATAGACATTCCTGATACCGAGCATACCTTCACTCCCATCAGTAAACCAACATTATCTAATGACAGCGTAAATAATTCACACAAAAAGACAAAAACAAGGAAAGTTGGAAGACCAAAGAAAAATGCATCGACCTCAGGTTCTGAGGAACATAGAAAATCCTCTAATAACAAAAAAGATTCACATGTGTTTGCAGAGCCAGACCATTCGTCTGCCAGCGGATTAGGGAAAGGAAAGAAAGTCAGTGAAAATGGGCAGACAGAAGGACAATCAAAACATAAAGAACAGACTCCTTCCCCACAAAGTGCCACAACATGTGTCAGTGAGGAAACTCTCTTTAGCGATAGTGGCATAGGTACCGATAACAACAGCAATCCCGACCAACACTTAAGTGACAAACACAAGAGGATACTATCTGTCCCACCCGCAGCTGAAACTGAAATACCCACAGAGGTTTTGGAATCACATCCTCTAGCCACCTCAGATCATGGACTGTATGGTTTTGGAAAGCGGGAAAAACATAGAAAGTTGAAGCATGCTCAGTGGCAGTTCTTTAATTTGCATTGCAAGAAGAGGAGGAGAAGGTATCGTATGCTTGGTCGTGTCAGCCCAACTTTCCTGTTTGAGATGGATTCCCTAGCCATGCAAATGGCTGGACTTTCACTTGTCAGTGTGCAGCAGAGCCCTCATCACTCTAACCTTGCAAAAAAACCACCAGAGAACTATCTTACATCTATTGCCAAAATGAACAACTCTTACAACTCGTATCCTCTCAGACCCTCTTACCTGGCCACTGCTTTGAGGTATAAGAAACTCCAACGCATGAACAAACATCGGAAGAAAAAGCGAGAGCGTGAAAAATATCGCTTCCTTCTAGATGAAGACGAATCATCAAATCATGTGGACTCGGGTGATTCAGAGACAGTCTTTGGTATGTTTGATCAAAGCATGAGTAGATCTACAGTTAGTGGAGCACCAACATCATTTGCCATGGCAAATGCATCTAGCATGACCATGTCTAAGGTAGCTTCAAGTAGAGACACTAACAGAACATCCTTTCAAGAGGCACCATCTGAAGATGGTTCAACATCAATATCTAGTGACAACCTCAACAGTCGGTTAGTAACTGATGTTCAACCATCATCTGAAGTACTTCCTCAGAAGAAGAGGGGAAGGAAGAAACAAATTCCTAAGACACTGCCTGTGACAGTGGTTTTGGCCAAAGCAAAGGTTGTGAAGAAAAATAGCACAGGAAGGCCTAGAGGAAGGCCAAGGAAAATACCACTTGTTGCCTCTAAAGTTGTGGACAATGATCCTCCTGCAGTAGTTTTTCCCACTCCTCCTGTCCCTGATCAGCCAATACCTGTCCAGGTGTCTGACCAGCCTCCTCTTCAACCAAAGCGAAGAGGTCGTCCTCCTAAAAAGCATCTTCTCAATGTGCCAAATACTTTGCCAGTGAAATTGTCCAAGCCAAAGGGCAAACCTGGGAGGAAGCGCAAAGTTCAAAGTACTATAGATTCAGACACGATAAGTCGTGATACATTGATCTTTGATTCTGCAAACAGTACTAGTGGTGATGACCATGTTATGCCATCCATAACAGTAGGTGATGTTGGAAATGAAAGGACAACTGAAATTTGTCATGTGGACCGCCTTGCGTCAGATGATTCTATCCATGTTGTAGGAAAGGTCACTAAACAGCCCATCAAGATACCAAAGAGGAGAGGCCGCCCTCCTGGAAAATCACGGAAAGCAAATACTGTGAAACATCCAAATGTGAATGTACCAGCACAAATAGAGACTGTTGCTTGTGCGGAGAAAGAGTCTTTCATTCAAAGTGTTACCATTGCCAAGAGGAAAGGCAGAAAGCGGGGACCTAAGAAGGGTTGGAAGCAACTTTTGGCAGCCAAATTGGCTGGGAAAAGAACCTCCCAGGAAAATTTGCCAGATGAAACAGGACTTAGTGATAATGTGTTGGATACGGATCCTCAAATTGAGTCCAGGGTTGAGAATTCACCTGAAGTACCAAAGTCACCTGTTGAAATGGTGCAAAGTGCCTCTGATTCTTTCATTACTTGTGACCAAGGTCCTCCTGCAGGCCTTGCTTCACCTGATAATAATTCAGTTGAAGACATACCCACCAACGTCCCATCAACGAAAGGGGCATCAAGAAAAGCCGTCCCTGCAAAATTGGTGACTTCAAGCAAGAAGATGTCGAGTAAAGGAGTTTCATCAAAAGGGAATTCTAAAAAAGATGAAAAGACCAAAGCATCACCACCAAAAGTAAAAACCACAGTTATTCCATCCAAAATAGCATCAAGTACAGCTTCACCAACCAAACTATCAAAACATTCAGGCAAATCAGCACAATCACCTTCACCTAATATATCACCTAGTATCTCACCTGAGGTCTCTCCTAAGATCTCCCCTAAGAAAACAAAAATGTCACCCAAAAAGCTCAGATTACTTGAGAAGAAAAAAATGAAGAAGATCATTACTGGAAAAGTGAAAAAGTCCAAGGAACAAGCTATCAAAAAATTGAATGTGGAAAACCTTGATGAACTACCAGATGAAGAACCTCTGTCATCTCTTATTATGGGCAAAATGTCATCCTTGTTAGCCAGTCTGACACAACGGACATCTCCAAATGCCTCTTCTACTGGCCCGAAGACAACCAAATGTCCTGAACCTGCGGAATCACCTGTCACTGGATCAGTAGCTGCAGTAGTGTCAGTTGATCCAAAATCAAAGAAGTCATCATGTCTGATGACTACAGTGTCAAGAGGAACTACACACAGTGCAAAGACATCAAAATCTGATGTTGTTCCACCTGAGACAAAGGAAGTAGATACAGAAGATGTCATCAAAGAATCAACCTCAACTGCTACTCCAGTGGAGATTACACCTGCCCTTGAGACACAAACTCCCTCTTCCTCTTCCTCCTCCTCCCCTGACTCCCCACCGAAACCCTTGCCCTCCAAGTCCATTCCATCAGCATCCACTCCTACATCTTCTGTCATCCCTCCTACCCCATCTGTTCCAGTCACAATGTCCGAGAGCTCCAAACTTCAGGCAGCGTCTCTACCAAAGGCTATTGTCAGGGTAAAGAAAACATCTCAGCAAGTCCTCAAGGTGACTAAGAAGAAGGCTCCAGAGATCTCTGTAGCAAAAGCAACACCTCCTGTGTTGGACGAGTCGTCGATCCCTCTCAAGAAGCGAAAACTGATGAAGGAGCCGCCTCCTCAGCTGACTGAACAGGTCCCAAAAGGGTGAGTCCTTCCTTCTATTATTTAATCCATTCCTATCTCTTTGAGGATGAAAATACAAGCTTTGATGAACATGTCATCTGAAGTCTATGACTGAAGATCTCTAATACTCTTTTCATATTAGGGGTAGAAGTGGAGTAAGTCCGGGACTTAGTCGGGATCCAAAAGGTAATATGAGCGCTACTAGCATCACTCAATCTCCTCTCTGTCCGGACTACTCGATCTACTTCTCGAGCAGTTTTGAGTCTGGACATAGTCCTGTCCAAAAGTGAATTTACTTGTAATATGAACGCTATCCGCATTACTTGATGTGGACTGAAGGTTATTCCTCCATTATCTTGCAGTTTTTGTTATGGTCCTGTCATTTCATATGTTATATTTCTGTAATAAAGCCTTTAATCATGACAGTTATGACATGCTGATGCAGCTCTAGTGATTTGTAATAAATGGAGCAATTAGCAATATTTTTGGTAGTGTGTAGTATGCTATAATGGTAAGCCAGATTGGTATAATAATCATTTGTAATATTATAAGTCTGGTTTACATTTATTATCTCTTGATTTAGAAAACAGAAGTAAATATAATTATTTATCAACACATATTTATTTGTAGTTTACCAAGGTAGTCAAATTTGGCTCGCCTTCTCTGCACAGTACGGATAGTACGGGACAGGGGGGAAGAGACCATAGAAACAAATGCGCATAGTAGATGCGATGTGGTCTTACTGCTGTAAGTATGAACGCTAGCAAGACTTGAGATGCGGATCTATCGATCCTAACTTAGTCCGGACTAAATCTGCTTTTGGCAGTGAATGTGAAAACGGTATAAATGTACTAAAAATTAGTTCTACATTTTTCTTGTGTGTACTTAGTAGGTCTGTTCCATCCCCTCTTTCCCTCCAGATGTGACTATGAATATTGTAAACAGAAACAAAAATGTATGTTTTGCCACATGGTACAGTTTACTCTGTAAATATTGTGGACTGTGTGCAGTGTAAGGAATATTTGCCATTAGAGACAATCTGGTGGCTTTTCCATTTGAAAATTATTTGGGGATGAAATACAATTATCGTTTTGATCCATATTTGATGTAGAAACTAATTATGTGATATGGAGTTGGAGAACACAGTTTGATAGCATTCTCAGAATACAAACAAAATCAATTATTTCCATCACTAAAGTAGGTTATTCAATTATAATCAAAGCTCAGAACAGATTGTCTGCTCAAATCCGTGAATATACTTAAACATCAAATTTGGCGACTGAACTTTGTTGAAATAGAAGAAAATCTGACCTGGCTTTGGAATCGGATGAATCATCGTCACACCATGATATTCAATCTACACTGCATGTATTTTGTTTCAGACCAGACAACATCCATGTTGTCTTCCTTGAGGTGAACATCAATAAAAACACACACAGATATGTATGTGCGGGGCTGTACTCACTTCCAATATTGTATTCCCAAATTTTCCAGTCTCCCATCATATTGCCTTTTGCAGTGTAAACATTGTTTATAAATTTGGATATGGTAATATTTTAATTTGTATGAATATTTGGGACACATTCTTTGAATCTTCAGTAATTTAAGGACGTTCCACAGTTAAAGTCAAATCCATGTCATTTTCACCAAACTTTGCATACAGTTACTTTGGTCCATGAGAAGCCAAAATACGCATAGAAAATTATAGGTCCATGTGCTTACTTTTTTTCTATGGGACACTGAACTGTGCCATGATTGGGTGTCAGGTAGAATGACGTCATCGCAGGTTTTTGGACATTGATAGGCCTCAGAATTCCCAATGTCATATACAAATCCCCATTATTCTGTCAAAATCCATGTCATATTCGTCAAACTTTCCAGATTTGTAGAGAAAAGTATACTGAAGGACGAGAAAGTTTTAAAAGTGGGGGTCAATGCCCTCCTTTTTATGCTAGCAGCGCCTTCAGTTGGCGGAAAAGGTCAAAAACTGGCAAAAATCGTAAGAACTGGCTGAGAACCTGTCTAGGAATGGGATGGGTTCGAAAAAAACTATACTGTACATTCAAAATCCATGTCAGATCCGTAAATTTTTCCATATTTGTAGAGAATTATATACTGCAGAAGGAGAAAGTTTAAAAAATGGGGGTCCATGCACTCGTTTTTGTGCTAGCAGGGCCCTCAGGTGGCGGGAAATGTCAAAATCTCGCAAAACTCGCAAAAACTGCGCATGGCTGGCTGGGAACCTGTCTGGGAATGGGATAGGTGCAAAAAAACTCTACTGTACATTCAAAATCCATGCCAGATTCGTAAATTTTTCCAGATTTGTAGACAATTATATACTGCAGAAGGAGAAAGTTTAAAAAATGGGGGTCCATGCACTCGTTTCTGTGCTAGCAGCGCCCTCATGTGGCGGAAAAAGTGAAAAACTCGCAAAACTCGCAAAAACTGCGCATGGCTGGCTGGGAACCTGTCTGGCAATGGGATAGGTGCAAAAAAAAACTCTACCATACATTCAAAATCCATGCCAGATTTGTAAATTTTTCCAGATTTGTAGAGAATTATATACTGCAGAAGGAGAAAGTTTAAAAAATGGGGGTCCATGCACTCGTTTTTGTGCTAGCAGGGCCCTCAGGTGGCGGGAAATGTCAAAATCTCGCAAAACTTGCAAAAACTGCGCATGGCTGGCTGGGAACCTGTCTGGGAATGGGATAGGTGCAAAAAAAACTCTACTGTACATTCAAAATCCATGCCAGATTCGTAAATTTTTCCAGATTTGTAGAGAATTATATACTGCAGAAGGAGAAAGTTTAAAAAATGGGGTTCCATGCACTCGTTTCTGTGCTAGCAGCGCCCTCATGTGGCGGAAAAAGTGAAAAACTCGCAAAACTCGCAAAAACTGCGCATGGCTGGCTGGGAACCTGTCTGGCAATGGGATAGGTGCAAAAAAAAACTCTACCATACATTCAAAATCCATGCCAGATTTGTAAATTTTTCCAGATTTGTAGAGAATTATATACTGCAGAAGGAGAAAGTTTAAAAAATGGGGGTCCATGCACTCGTTTTTGTGCTAGCAGGGCCCTCAGGTGGCGGGAAATGTCAAAATCTCGCAAAACTTGCAAAAACTGCGCATGGCTGGCTGGGAACCTGTCTGGGAATGGGATAGGTGCAAAAAAAACTCTACTGTACATTCAAAATCCATGCCAGATTCGTAAATTTTTCCAGATTTGTAGAGAATTATATACTGCAGAAGGAGAAAGTTTAAAAAATGGGGGTCCATGCACTCGTTTCTGTGCTAGCAGCGCCCTCAGGTGGCGGAAAAAGTAAAAAACTCGCAAACTCGCAAAAACTGCGCATGGCTGGCTGGGAACCTGTCTGGCAATGGGATAGGTGCAAAAAAAAACTCTACCATACATTCAAAATCCATGCCAGATTTGTAAATTTTTCCAGATTTGTAGAGAATTATATACTGCAGAAGGAGAAAGTTTAAAAAATGGGGGTCCATGCACTCGTTTTTGTGCTAGCAGGGCCCTCAGGTGGCGGGAAATGTCAAAATCTCGCAAAACTCGCAAAAACTGCGCATGGCTGGCTGGGAACCTGTCTGGGAATGGGATAGGTGCAAAAAAACTCTACTGTACATTCAAAATCCATGCCAAATTCGTAAATTTTTCCAGATTTGTAGAGAATTATATACTGCAGAAGGAGAAAGTTTAAAATATGGGGGTCCATGCACTCGTTTTAGTGCTAGCAGCGCCCTCAGGTGGCGGAAAAAGTAAAAAACTCGCAAAACTCGCAAAAACTGCGCATAGCTGGCTGGGAACCTGTCTAGGAATGGGATAGGTGCAAAATAACTCCTGTACATTCAAAATCCATGTCATTTTCACCAAAGTTTCCACATTTGTAGAGAAAATTATAGCGAAGGAGGAGAGAGTTTGAAAAAAGGGGGTCCTTGTACTGGTTTTTGTGCTAGCAGCGCCCCCCCCCCCCCCCCCCGCATTTTTATAATAAATAATTTTGCAAGGTTCCCGAAAATCCTCATATTTTGGTAGCAAGTCGCCTGAATATCCTCATATTCGGGCAGCGAGGTGCCGGTATACCAAAAAGTGTTTAAAATTTTGTACACAAAATACAGAAACAAAATAACCCTATTTCAGGTGTAAGGAGGGATATTGAAAAACAATGGATGATTACAGTGCTTCAATTATTCCATTTTTTAAATGAAAAATTCTAAACCACGCACTTTGAAAATATATCGGAATATGGAAGAAAAGGCGGTGCGGGGATGTGCTTGCATGGTCGGGGGGGGGGGGGTAGGGCTGTAAGCAGGTAGCAAGCGTGCGAAGTGGACCCATATTCTTGTGAGGTAGGGCACCTCAGAGTGTTTGCCCCCTCCCCCCTCCCCAGGAAAAAAAAAAAATTAAAACACCCTTACTTTTGCGCACCTGTTCACGACTACTAGTATTTCAAACATAATAATCACGGTAACGACATAAGCTATAGTTGTCTATATTTTACACACACTTTCGAACCAGTGTATAAAAAAGAAGGAAATTGTAAGTCGTTTTGAGTGACATTTTATTCATTATTCTATTTGCTCATGTCTTTGACTGTAGGGATAATGATCATTAGACAATCATATGGCATAGACAAATGATTCTTGGGCATATATTTGACTTTCTTTCTCCAGCTCTCTTTTTGTGCTAAGGAATTGTATTAAAATGGGAGGTAGATGACCATGACTATGAATTCCAAATTACATCTACCATGTCTACCTTTCATTTTTCCTATACGACTAACTTTGCCTATAGAAAGTTCATGAGGGGGCATCGAATGTTATCTTTCAGCTCAAGGTAGTTAATATTTGGTATATATATTTTTTACTGGTACGGAATTATTGTTTTCATCTATTTTCACCGGGTTCTTGTTACTGCGCACACTTGCGAACCCATTATTAAGCATTGTGTTTAATGTGCGCATCCATTGTCTTAACTGCGCGCAATACTCTCCCGGTGTTGTGATGACGTAACACAACCAGCCAGGATGCGCAGCTGAGGTGCGCACAAACATAACTGATGAACGTCCTTAAGTTCAGGATCAAGTTCAGATCTATGTCAAAATTCCATAAATACATACATGTATATGTTAATTTAGAAACAACAGCATCAGAAATATACAATAAAAGAGATGCTGTCAAAAGAATAAAGGAATAGAATTATGAGGATTAATTGCAAAAGAACCCACAAGGTTCTTTTGAAATTATCTAATAGATATATGTAATCAGTATATATTCAAAGTAATTAAATCATCATCATATGTCATACATTACATTAAATCTGAATTATAGAATAGCACAATCAAAACAAGTATTAAGAAAAAAGAGGGGGGATTTATAGATAATGAAGAGGGTACAGATTATCTAGATTATGGGATTGAGTATGACAAGCTACACTTGTCAGATTTAAAAAAGTAATTACAAAATACTGTGAAGCATCAGATGTGTGACACACTGAAAATTTTTGAAGGGTGGAATGCCACTGCCTCCTTCTATTACAAGTTTCTAAAATAAAGTTTTTGTGGTGATCAACATCGTTGCTAAATGTACTACAAATGAAGTTTGCCACCTCTTACATGGAGACATTTCAAGTTCAAAGTTGAAACCAAATACCTTTTTTCTGTTTTAACCCTTTCAGGACAGGAATTAGTTAAGGGCTAAATTGATCACTTTTTGATCTTCAAATTGGCAACAATAATATTTTTCTTTTAGTGCTACATGGTTCTAATAAGGTGTAATGTCTTTGAAAATAATACACATGGTTAGGAATTTTGTCGAAAAGTTGAAAAAATTGCCAATTTTGCTAAAAAATTAGGATTTTGAATCTCTCAATGTGTTGCCAATTTAAGGATTTTAAAGCTTATTCTCCTTTTAAAAATTTCTGGCATCAAACGCAATATGGTCAAGCAACAAAAATGGACACAGTGTGTGCAGAAATTTTTGCTCTTTCTACTCATGCATCTGGTATATTTTTTAGGGCTCTGAATCAAAAGTTATTCAACCAAACCACAAAATGTGGTCAATTGTCTTGAAAGGGTTAAAGATCTCCCTTCGATGTAAATTTACCAAATTGGGTTTATTTCACCTTGCTAAAATCCAGAGTGTTGAAATGATTCCCTCCTGGGCTGCAAGCTTAGAGAAATTTGGAGAAAATAATATTGCTCTTTTTGCTCTCCAATCACATTCTTGCCTTTCCTCGATGCTCATGGCATGTTGTTATTATTTTCTCCAGCTTTTATGTGTACATATTGGCTTGTGTTTGATTTGTGCAGTTTGCATTTCATTCCCCCGCTAGGATTAGAAGCTTGGATTTAAACTGACCGAGAGGGAAATTCAAAGCCCCATCTCCAAGAGAAAATCTCTCTCTCTGATTTCTCCCCGGCGGGGAATTCTCACCGCTTTTGACATTACATGGCTTCAAATTTTTTCCTGACTTATTCCCTTTTCAACACTTGCAAAGTTCATTGCCTGACAAAAGAGGTGTGATGTTTTTATTGGAATGATTTGAATACAAAGGCCAGAGAATGGTGTAAAAAGGGAGCAAGTCGTGGAATTCTACCGTAATTCAACAGTAATTCAACACACATGTATCTTAATAAGATGGGACTATATAGGGAAGTGGTGGTCTGATGTGTGAGGTATCAGCACAAACCAATCATAATTACTGTGGGAATCTGAAATAAACTCGCTAAATGCAAGGGTTCCGTGTATCTAGAACTCATCTAATATAATGCTGGCATTCGTCATTTTTACCATTTCCTGAATAAAAAATGATGTTAGTGCTGTTTGTTGAGGTGTTACATTACAAATTGATCTTAACAGATTTTAAGGTTTGGATTTTTGCTGGATTCCCCCCCCCCCCCCTCCTCAAAAAAAAAGAAAAAAACACCACAAAAAAAAAACCTGAATAAAGATATTCAGTGGTTGTAATGAAAGTGTTGATCTGTTTTGTGAATTAAGTGGAAATATATGTCTGGTTATGTCGCACATGCTGAACATTTTGCATCAAAGGTTTTGAATTCTTTAGCTTAGTATTATGCCTATTATATTGGATTATACCTGCTTATTTTACACATAGCAATAAGCTCATGTCCTGAAATATGAATTTGCTAGAAGGCAAAAAAAAATAATTTTCAACCCATTTATTTCTAATATTATTTAAAAGTTTCTATGTGTCCTTCTGTGAAGGTAATAAGCTCAAGAATATGGGTTTTTTTTTTCTTCAAAACCTTGTCTAGAAATTTTTACTTTCTGAAATAATAACGATGACAAAATGCTCCATGGAAAGCCTGCTGTGACAAAAGTGCTATATTTCCTATCCAAACAGTTTTTAAAAATTAGTTACTTCAAGACGAGAATTGAAGTTTGTGGAAATGCTTTCCTCAGGGCAGAAATGTGTGTTTAACCTCCTTGTTATTGTTATCACAATAATTTTGTTGTTTGAAATAAAAACACCCTTTCTGAGTACTTTGACATCAATTTTTCTTCCTTTGAACTGTCCTTGTCTCATTCGTAGTACCATGGCACATTCTTGTGTTTTTGAATTCCTTGTTGTGACAGCAAGTCTAGATCTATGCAGGTTTGTTCTTCATGTCTGTTTTAGTTCAATGAATTAGACTTCTTTTCTTTTAGTGTAATGAACCAGGATAATATGAAACTTTTTTTTTTGTCATTATATAATTTCAAGATTGATCTGAAGTGCCTTGTTTATTTTTGTACTTCCTCCATTTGAATGTAACTACTGCATCCTCTTTCATTCAATTTGCCATTTAGGGATATTATGTAAGTCCCTTTTTAATTGAATTTATAATGACAGTGGAGGCCATGATTAATCTTCCTTTTCTTTTGTGATACACATGTTTTAATGTACCTTATGCTTTTCAACGGTTGGAGTTAAAGATAGATGATTAATTTTTGGTGTAAAATTAAAGTGTGATGCGTCACTGACAGAGAGAAATTGATTGAGATTATTGCTATCTGCATGCCGCCGTCCAATTATAGATGGAAAATGGTTAGCCATTTTTTTTTCGCTATCATTTCATCTTGAGAGCTCTTAATTGAGGGGTGTGTATTTCTGAGTACGGAAATGCCTGGAAGGGCTTGCGGATTTTCTTTCCTCCTCAGTGGTCGAAGGACCTTTCCTGCTCGACAGATAAGTCATCCTTTCTTCTAGGGCTTCAAGCGGTCTGAGGCTAGATGGTGGGAAACGGTGCTCGATGGTATTCCTTGATTTAGTCAAAGTGTTGGCATGACAGACAGCGTTCACCACAGATTAGGCAGAAATCTCGAGAGATATATCATCGTCACATGTCTGGGAAGATGACAGTGATAAGTCGTTGCATCTGGAGAAAGTTATTTGATCATTTATGAAAATTTGTCTTTCATGGAGATGATGATAGAAGTTTCAAAGTAGTGTCTTGTAGGCTGAGATAATTTTGTCTTTGTGTACTTGATCTTGGAGAACTTGAAACATATATGAAAATTGGCTTTAACTGGTGTCCATCTGTCTGTCTGCTCCCCTGTCTGCCTATACCTACCTCTCTCTTTTTCTGTCTCTCTCTGTCTCTCTCTCTGTCTCTCTCTTTCTCCCTTTCTCCATCTCTCTCTCTTTATCCCTCTCCATCTCTCTCACTCTCCATATCTATATCTTTCTCTTTTGCTCTCTTCTGTCTGTCTGTCTCTCCCTGTATTCCTTTCTCTGCCTTCTTACCTTTCTCTTTCAAATTTCTGTCATTCTGTTTATTAATCTGCATCTCCGGTTATATGTTTATTATTACTCCCCCAAACTCTACTTTTTCTTTCTCTTTCTGTCTGCATCTTTCTCTGTACCTCTGCCTGTATACTCCTGTAGGCTGATAGAAAGTGGAATCATGCAGTAGTATGTAGGAATAATTTACTAAGGTAAGATTTGTTATTCATTATGTAAATTATAGGCATCATGTCCAGGAACCTCAAGTTTTGATTGAACATGATATACTGGAGACAGGAATCAATTTGTTTTTGAAATATGCTTGGTTTGCTCGTAATATGAATGATAACTAAAATGTTCCCATTTTGTCTACTTTACGGTCTAACACATGGTATATATATATATATATATATATATATATATATATACCTAGATTCAACGAAGGGGCGAATTTTATTTTGTTTTATTGTATATATGTATATCAGCGCGAAATGAGGTTACAGAGAATTAATGGATTCAAAATGTTACTATATGTTTAGAATTGATTTGATTCAATTTGCATTTATGGCAAAAAGAATCGTATAATAACTACCTTTTGTGTGCGATAAGGTATTTTTAGTAAATCCCCAAACTATTGATATAATCAAGAAAAACAGACATCTCCCTAAGTCCAACCTCAGGACGTTAGATCCCCAAGAATTATACATATATAGATTTTCCACGTTATATTATACGAAAATGAGTTCTCCCTACTGAACAAAACTTTGTAGTAATATAAGTAATTTAGCACCCTCTATGTTTATATCGATAGAATGCCTCCTACCCCTACTGAAATTGGAAAAAATAGTGCCAAAAAATGTTATGGCGAATAAAAAAATTCCCCTTTACACCAAATTCCCCCATCAGTCGATTTTTTTGCACAGGACTTCGTCATAAGTAGGATTTATGTATATATATATATATATATATATATATATATATATATATATATATATATAAATATATACTTTGGGTGATTATTTCGATCGTGCAAAAAAAAAAGAAGATTTGTTTACTTGTATTTTGGAAAAACCGCTTTCTCATCATAATCTTAAGTGTACCATGGTATGTACATGTTGGTTTGATTGGTTTAGTAGTTTATTTTACCTGACTGCTAAGAAAGCATGTGTATGCTTGTAAATAAGTAACGAGGGGACCATCGGCTTTAAGTCCTCTCTGAGGGACTTGGTAATGAGGATTAATGCCTTACCAAAGGGCACTAGGCCTTAGGGCATCCACTTGGTTTCGAACCCGGTCCTCCAGCTACGAGGCCACTGCTCTACCTCTGAGCCATGCATCGCGCCTTCCTTTTCATCTCGGGGTGAGGCATGCAATACCTCAGATGTAAAAAAAAAAAAAGAATATTGCTACGAAGAAAAGAGTATTCTTCTTCCAGTCTCGTTCAGTGGTGTATGATCATTTGTGTGCACTTTTATTTTGATAGATTTATGATATGACCAAAACTTTCAAATACAGTATTAATTAGCTAGCCTCTATTTTCACTTTATATGGGAAACTACACACATTAATTCACACAGTAGCATTTTCATCTTTATGTTCACAGCTAGATTCTGTATGAGTATACACAGCTTTGCTCCTGTTGTTTAATGTTAAGGTTTTAAAAATCAGTTTTTTATAGCATTTACTTCACTTTAATTTCCTTTTTTTAAACTGTACCTCTGTGCATATATTCCCTACTCACAATTTTTAAAGTATCATGTACATAAAAGCTTGTAATATATCCCAGACACTTGTAAACAGTACATTATGTATGCATGAGAGACCACCCTCCTAATTGTACACTCAGTCTGAAATCCCTTCTTTATCATGGTAGATGCACCCCATTGAGGTCAAGGGTGAGACTGAGTAATTCAGGTCAACGGACCTTTGTGTGCCGCTGAGGCTCCGGTTAGCGTCTTTTGAATGAATGAATGAAAACAGACGACAGCTGGACCAACTAACCAGCCATGTGCGTAGAGAACACTCTGCACAGATAAAGGCTTGATAGAAGGGGGAAAAAAGATGGCTGACTCTTCAATATAGCGGTGAATTTGAAATTAGACGTTGTGAAGTGTTTTGGCAAATATTTGGGATTGGATTACTGGTTGAGGTCTTTTTCTTGAGTTGTCAAATGGCAGTGGATGGGTGAGTGTATTAAATAGAATTGTAAAACAGGAGCTTTGACTGAATAAGAATGCTTTGTAAGGGGGCTTCATAACAACAGTGTACTAACAATGCATGTAGTCCCACTAGTGTAATATTTGTGCTGGACAGATGGAGTTGTTGTTTATCAATTAGATGGTGTGTCCCTACATAAATACAGCTATATCATGAAAGTGTTCCTAATTTTCAATATGATATATTTGCAATAATTAATTTAAATACTCAGCTAAATTTTTAGATCCTACAATCATGACAATTAGATTTACATGAACATAATATTCATATATGTTTGTGTGGGAGAATAATTAGAATATGAAGCAAATATATACAACTTATATTTAGTGATATTTAGTCCTGTCTGACATATGTAAAGTGCTGTATGGTTTCCCATCAACAAGATATCTTTTTATGCAATGTGTTTCTTCAGTAGTATTTTTTTCTCTCTATTTCAAAAGTAGTAAGCTTTGCAGATTTGCATTATTTGTCCTGGCACATATGAAATTTAAAAACAAAACAAAACATATGTCTCTGTTTTTTCTTCACTTTCAAATTAGGCAAGTACTTTCTGATTGCATTTAAGGAATTGATGTTTTTATGACACTCAGTGCAAAAATATTCATGACGATATAACAGCTTTTAAATTAAGCAACAGCGTGATTATGAATAGATTGAAAGTGGAAGTAGGATGCAGGATATATTAAATAATTGATTATTATCAGGATTCTCTCTCTGAATTTCTTTCATTCAGCAGTAGTACGTAGTGATTTTTTTTTTTTATTCTTAGGGCAGCTTATAACTGAAAAAAGTGGTCTTCTGTGTTAACTAGACCAGAACATTTTGCATGCATTAAACCTTGAGTGAATTTAACATGTATACAGACTCTATCAATTTTCATACAGTGAAACCGACAGGATACTGAATTTTGCAGTTTGCAAAAGTTTCTGGTTTTTACACATCCAATCTAATCCAATCCGAGAATTTACAGAGCACCAATATCCACAGGGCCATAACACATTGGGCGATTTCAAGTTCGGTGTTGGTGTTGGTGTTGGTGTTGAGAGCGTGAATTGGGCTGCTGATTCTAGCCCCAACACCGAATTCGGGTTTATAAAAATAATACCAATCACATTATTGATAGCTCAACACCTAGTGAAGTCAATCCCAGCACCAGCTTCATTTCAGGTTCGGTGTTGTGGCTGGTGCTAGTTTTGCCCCAACACCAACACCTAACTTGAATTCACCCATTGTTTTCACCTTTGTTATTGGATTATTTGGATTGTTTGTGAAAAAAACAGGAGATATGGTATCTTATATTTTATTTGAGCCCAGAGGCAAAGCTAGTTTTTAGGTCTGTAATGAAGCTTGTAAAATTCTTACCATACTTTCTTTTCTTTTTTTGTGCCTCAAGCAAGTTTTTCATCTTTGAAGCCGCAGCATGATGAGTTATTGGATTTTGTTTGAATATTTAATAAGGCATCAATCATGATTCTAAGGTAGATCTTTGAACCACCCACTAATCCTTTATTCAGAACAAGAAAATATGAAGGTTCTAAGATGCTAATGGGTAGACATGCATCAATTCAAGCCACAAGTTTTAAAAATAAGATTTTCAGGAGATGAGAAGTAAAGCTGCTTAAAGCCCACCTCGATTTCATGAAATCATGGATGAGATATTCGTAAAGCTGACACAGCTTTGAAAATGCTGAAAATGCTTTATACTGCGTTTGCCAATTTGATGGGTTAGAGATCATTCTGTATCATCTAGAAACTGAAAGAAAAATTATTCTTACAATTCTTGTCTGCAATAGTGCTTGATGACCTTACTTGTCTGCTTAGAGCAGGAAGGGAAACTCATATAATTTTGCACTATTCCTTTTCATGTCTCCGCGGACTAAACAAGAGTAAGTTAATATTGCTTTACCACTGTGCAAGCTAATTAAAGAGCTTGAACATCTCAAACAGCAATACCTTAATTTTCTGCAGTCATAAAGGAAATACCCTATGTGCATCAGGCTGAGCTATTGAAAATAGATGATTAGCTTTCACAATTTGGAATTTGGAATAGTTTATGGATGTGTAAACGTGTATCCTCCAGAAAGTGAAAGAAATACATCCATGTAACGACCATTTGAGTTATGTCTCAAAAATAAGTTCCTTACCCAATGAATCTTGATTACTATTTTTCCACATTTTGGAAATTAAAGAAGCCAGAAATATTAGGAATGTAAAATCAAGGGTCTCATGTGAGGTATGATATTTCTTGTAATTCATGAAATCTCTTTTTTTTTTTAATACTGAAGATATATGCAAAAAGTATTGACTTTTGAACTATATGCTGAAACACTGAACAAATAGCTATTTTGCAAATGCTACATGTATTTTCCAGAGTTTGTAAATCAGAGTACACCACCAATGTTTTTTTATTTTTGAATCAAAGAAGAGTCTACCCACAAATTCAAACAACATATGTTGTTTTTCAATCCTTACTTAACGAATAATAACAGGTTTTATTTCATTTTATTCGGAAATATAGCTTATCTTACCATTTCAATGTTCAAATTTACCACCAAATATTATACTAATGAAGTACAAGTCCCGTATGCTGTGACGTCATGGCCGCACAACCCTTTTGTTCTCGTTTTCGCGTACGTCCGTATCTTCCTATAGAGTTTCACACATATCGCTGCATCACAACAGAAACTTCCAATACAGCACGGGTGAGGCAAATCTTGTCAAACTCATCGTCAAGTGTAATGCATGTCTCTTCTTCTAAGTCTTTTCTTGGAAATTGAAGCTCCTGGCAGCAAACATACTCTTCCTCGTATGGCATCGGGTGACATTTTCCACATTTGCACCAGCAATTCGCAATTCAGGGGCATAGTCATTCGCGACGGTCTCTTGGCTCTGGTTGCTGCCGACTCTACCGGTAGAACTTCTTGCCCTTCGGTGTCCTGCGTCTGAGATGCTGCTGGGCGAGACGGCCGTTTTGGAGCAAAATCATACGCAACAGGTCCATTTCGACGACGATTCCTGTCAGTATCGTCAGTCATTTTCATAAGAATTATACTTCGAAGATAGAAATAGGAGTCAAAACATGTTCACAAAGAAAATTAGTAACGGAACTTCAGGGAAGACAGCGTAGTAGGATAGCTTACTGGTTCGTCTGCTATCCCTGTACACTTCGCGCGTGCGTTGCCTACATACAGCTTTAACACAGGCGTCAATGGGGAGAGCGGATGAAAATAGTGCCAATTTACATACAGATAATCGAACTTTTGCGGTATAAAAATACATTTTAAATTATTTTTTCGGCACTATCGGTAAAAAATAAAGTTTACAAACTTCAATTATTTTTATTAATTGATGGGTGAAATATTTGATTAGGAAAAACTCTCAAAATACACACTTATATTTTTACTTTATAAATTGGCAATAGTCAACTTTCCCCCAAAGTCTTAGTTGTGCGTCCGTGACGTCACAGCTCAAGCAAACAACACTTAATTATTTCAAATATCAATTAAATAAATATTCTGGACTTACTGGGGATTTTATTGTTGCAGATATGTTTAATAGCAAGTGCTCTGTGTGGTGAAATGGTATAATTTGTGGGTAGACTCTTCTTTTAAGGCTAGTTGAGACATGATTCAGTAAACCGTGGCGGTTTTCTTTTTTTTTAATGTGCGAGTGAATGGCAAAATAGGGTGAAAAAAATTAGCTTAAAAAAAGTAACTAAGGTCCTTCACATACTCACCTATCTGTGTTAACCCTTTTGACACATTTGACCACATCTTGTGGTTTGGCTCAATAACTTGATTCGGAGCTCTTAAACATACACCAGATGCATTAGTAGAAAGAGAAAAAAATCTGCACATTTTTGTCCCATGACCATATTGCATGTGATGCCTGGAATTTTAAAAACAACAGTAAGCTTTAAAATCCTCAAATTGGCAACACATTGAGAGGTTCAAAATCATTGTTTTTATCAAAATTGGCAATTTTTTCAACTTTTCGACAAAATTTCTTAACCAGTTATATTGTTTTCAAAGACATTACACCTAATAAAAACCATCTAGCACTAAATTAGAAATATTATTGTTGCCAATTTGAAGATCAATTCAGCTCTTAAATAATTTGTGTCCTGAAAGCATTAAAAGATATAGAATATGAATCACATTATGCTTATTTTGCCTCAGCAGTTTCCTATGGTGTGTATGTATACAAGGCTTTAAGGATATAGCTGTAACTAATGTAATGAAAACAAACTTTTAATTTTGTTACTTCAAAGCAGTGTACTGGAATTCTGGAAACATAGACGATTAAGTAATTAGTCCCATAGTCTTGACGAGCAGGCCTTCACATTTCATTGCACAACATAAGTTCACATTTCATTGCACAACATAAGTTCATGTGTAACTTTGATCTAATAAAGTACATTGAGATTGCTAACGATGATCGAGGACTGGAGGAAGAAATTACTTTGATATACCAAACCTTGGACTTACTAGAGAGTCCATGGTCAAACATAGATGATGAAGTAATTAGTCGCCTAGTCTTGATGAGCAGCCCTTCACATTTCATTGCACAACATAAGTTCTTGTGTAACCTTGATCTAATAAAGCACATTGTGATTGCCAAGTATGGTGGAGGATTGCAGCAAGAAACTATTCTGCTGTAACTCAAGTATACCATGTTAAATCCTGAATCCTGCTTTCAAGTACATGTATTTAAAAAGGAAATATAATGCCACTGTACTTTTTATCCTCACAATTTTTTTACTTTCTAAGGATGTAGATATTGATGCATTTACATCCATGAAAAGAGCTTTCTTGTCATGAATGTTGATCATTATATATGTGAAATGATCATGAAGTACTGTTATCCGAGCATAATACTTCAGTAGGTGTTTCACTATTCATGAATTCCCAAGTTGTCAGCTAATGTCTTAAGTGGAATTGCGAATGAATAAACAACTTGGAATAATTACATCACCAAGTCAGTTTCGTTTATGTAATGTTCTTTTTGTACTAAATAGGTAATCATTTTTTTCCTAAACACATGTGCCATTCTCACAGTGTTCAAGATTTCATGTTGAGTCTTAACAGAAAAAGTTGTGATGAAAAGGTTTAAGTAGGTATTTATATATCATTTTTTTAAATAACTGGGATCAACTACTAGTTTATTGCTGGATTTGGCAGTGACAGCGAAAAATCCCAAAGATGGACTTCTCTCTACCTGTTCTGACTTGTATCATTCAATGAACGTATTTCTCTTGGATATTTCCCCTTCATTTATATTTATTTTATCATGTTTTACCTTCATTTAAAATCAATATGTGCTTTGAAAATGTTATTTGTGTTGAGAGCTAGAAAGGTGTCAACATGTATAATTGTACATTGATATATATAATACCCTACTGGGTCTCATCAGATCTTGTTGATGGTATCTTTAATTTTCACCTCTATCCCTGCCTTCATGTAATGTTATTTGAAATGATTGCCTTCTCTTTTGCAGTGTTCCTAAGGTTCAGACTGAGATCCTTCCAGTTGACGAGCCTCCAGTTCCGTCATCCTCCACCCCTAACCAGGAGACCACTACACCCAAGAGGAAAACAACCAAGCAGCTAGCAAGCAAAATCTCCAAGGCAGACGCCAAGAAGAAGAAAAAGAAAAAGAAGAAAAAGAAGAAGAAGAATGCATCATCTTCACCACCAGCAGCTTCTGGGAAGCAGCTCAAAACCAGACGGAAGATTCCTGGACAAGCCTCCATTGAGGATAAGATGTCCGCCTTGAAGAAGACCAAGAAGAAGCCTGGTAGGAAACCTAAGGAAGAGCAGATGGTTAAGAAGAAGTACTGGAGAGCAGGCATCTACTCCGATACATTCAAGGAAGAATTGTAAGTTTCTGTTTTTTCTCATCATTTCTTACAAGAAAAAAAAATTGATATGAAAAAGACATTTCTTAAGTAGGGCTTAAGTTATCACATTGTTAACAACATTTACATTGCTTTGTTACTGTAAAACCAGAACTTTATGCAGTACTTAGGAAACTTCAGTAGTTCTCCAGGTGAACTAAAATATCATACCACAAAATGAGTCAATAATAACCTTGCAATTTGTAAACGTTTCTTGGCATGAAACTGGCTATCACTGATATTTCAAGTAATTTTAGGTCACAAGTTTCTAGTTTTATAGTAGCTATTTTTGGCAAGGTTCATGCAAAGGTCTTTCTGCCTTGTCTATGGGACTGTTAACAATTGTGTCTTTAACGTTGCTTGTAAGATATGTGCTATGCTCTGACCATATATTTTGTTGTTGTTGTTGTTGTACTTTAATCCACTCAGGACCAAGAGGAAGCCAGAGGAAGAAGAGGAAGAAGCCAAGAATGTTGACAAGAAAAAGCCAGAGAATGCTGTAGCCCCTGAGGAGACCCAGATGGACACCACTGCTCCCGCAACATCAAAGGCAACTGTATCCGCAACATCTGAAGCGTCACAGAGTGAGGATGGGACTCCAACTGTGGTGCAGAAGTCTTCCACAGACACAAGCGTAGAAGGGGGATCAGAGTCCACCACAACTAATGAAATAACTCCATCAGACACACCATCAACATCAGCAACTCATCCAGAAGCACCTACAACTTCACCTGCAACAGCGCTACCTGCAGATGCAGCCGAAAAGGCACAGGATAAGTCACAAGATGGCGAGTCCTCAGAGGCAGAAGTGGTAGCAACTGAACCTGAGAAGATGGATGTGGATACACCAGAAGATAAAGGAGATAAAGATGATGTTGCAGAAGTTGCAGGACTATCTGAAGAGAAAGATGCTTCAGACACTGAGGAGAGCAGGCCAAAGTTGCTGCCATTCCCATTCCATGCAGGTGAGTGGTGTGTAAATGCTTTCTTGAGACCTGTTAACTTATGGGGCTGTAAAATGAAAAACATTTATTCAGATGATTTACTGATGCATGTGTGAACAGACAAAATAGCATTTGTTAAAATGTGCCATGTTTGTTGTTTAACACTGACAAGCTGAGTAAGTTGAGTGTTCAGACATAAATATTAAGATGCATTCAAACTAAATGCTATAGTTTGAAAAAAGAAGAGAAAGTGAAAGGAAACAGCTTTGTAGAGATTTGGGTCACTTCATATCCAGCATGGCTCTTCAAAAAGCTCTTGAAGACGCGTACTGAAGTAGTGAAGAGTTTTGTAGATTGATCTTGCAAATATCAATTAGAAATCATATTACAAGACATTTTCAGGAAGAAGCATAGCCCCCCCCCAAAAAAAAAAAAAAAAAAAAAATTCAAAGAAAAAGTAAATGTTTTATAAGAAAACATGATATGTTGCTACTTGGTTGCATAGTATAATATTACATAGTATAATATGAATACACAGCAACACCCGAGTTGATTGAAATAATTAAACACAAAAGATGACTGCTGTACATAAGCAACTGTAAAGCAGTTTTTGTTTGTTATGAACTCTATCCTGTGAAACACGAAGGGTAGAATTGATCATGTTACATAAGCAAGATGGACTTGAATTGGTTGCATGTAATTTAGTTGAAAAGGACTGTAAATGAGCTTTGGCCGAGGAATCACTTGTCACATTCAATAAACAGAGACAGTATAAACACTGCCAAGAGGCTATGGCTGCCAAGAAAATTTTGACATTTTATTTGGCAGTGGGGCAGCATAAATTGAAAGAGAATGCCATCCGCATTGTGACGACCTCGATGATCCTCTTAAGCCTCCGTCTGGTCATTATGCAACAATGCAGACTTTAGGACCCTGCCTGTCCAATCTTCACGTCTGACCTCGCAAGGGGGGGAAGTAAACAAGTGGCTTGTGTGCCAAGTTTAGCGGACAGGTGCGGCATTTCGTGGAAGGTGTCGAAATGATATTGGCATGGCCTACTTATAACATGGGGAGGGGGGATGGTAGGTTCAGTCTGATCGTGTCTGGGGTTTGTGTGGGATAGGGTTTTTCAATTTGTGTGGCCTCCTAGCTGCTTTAATTACTTGCTTGGCTCGGGTCATGAGAGTCTGATTCAATATTTGATTCAGGATGTGTGAGGTTATGGGGAAAGGTAGGGGGAGGTTGGGCGAGAATGGAAATAAATTCATGGGATGTGTCTTTACATTTTCTCTCTGCAAAGTGAGAATTGTTGATTAATGAAAGAAAGAAGTGTTTGATCAAAGGCCAGCTACACATACAAGAAGTATATGTATATCCTTATAAATATGCCTTGCAAATAGGAGAGTAACAGTTAACATTCAGAATGCAAATAAAGTAATTTCACCAGCTTTTACAGCAAAGCTTATAATACTCCTTTTACCATGCAACTTTAAATTTAGAACTGAAGAACTACTTGTAATTATTGTAATGTCTTTCATATTAATTGCTTTTATGATACAAAATGTGGAGTCATTTGATATGATTTATACTGATTTGTTGATATTCATCTGGCACAGTCATTAGTTTCAAATCATATTTAATGACAAATGTTCTACTTTTGGAAATTTCATCACATGTTATTGAAGCAATAAAGAATATTTTTCTTCCCCCCCCCCCCCCCACCTGTAGGTATCAACCTGTGTGAGGAATGGTTTGACTTTGAGCTTCCGTACGATATCTGGTGGCAGTGGGTACATAACAAACTACCTGCTAGGACACAAGCACCCAAGTTCAAGAAGATCAGAAATAGTAAGTAGCCACATAGAATCATATAATCGCAGATCCGTTTCTTTGTGATTGTGTTGAAAGGTTGTATTATTGTTGCTAGATCAGGGCCCTATCTCCTGAAGAATTGTGATAGATTCGAGTTTATTTTACTTGATATTGATGTCCATAGTAACTCTGTACATAAGGTATTCATGTAGGAGATGTAATCTCTGTAATGGATGTGAGGACCTGCGATTGCTAAAGATCAATCACAACTTGTCATAAGACAGAGCCCTTAAAGGGAAATCCAACCTTAATAGCAAGTTGATTTGAAAGAAAGGGGAAAAATCATAGAAGCAGATTGGTGAAAGTTTGAACGAAATCGGACAAGCAATAAGAAAGTTATGAATTTTTGAAAGTTGTAATCACTATGCATATGGAGTTTTCAAATTGGCCGAATAGGTAATGTCACTGTGATGTAGCTGTGGACAACTCCCCCATTCGCTCTAACACACAAAATGACTAAAATGTCACTTTTTTTCAAAATGCATTACTCGGTAGGATCTTTTCGTTCATGAGGACCTATAGCAATATGCTATATCTCTAAGATATTTTGAGTACTGCCCCGAGGGTAAAAGCGCCTCGAAGAAAACCGCAAATTAATGATATTTTTGTGTACGACAAATGGGAGAGTTGTCCACAAAAATGTCACAATTGACTCATCAAATTGCCAATTTGAGATTCGCATAGATGTAGTGATCTCATTTTTCAAACATCCATAACTTTCTTAGTCCTTGTCCGATTTCTTTCAAACTTTCACCATCCGTTTTTCTTAATTTTCTGCTTTCACACAAATCAACTTATTACCAAGGTTGGATTGCCCTTTAAATTTTTACCCCATCCCTAATTTACTCTTGGTCCAATTTATACCCAGCCTATATCTCTCTTTGGCTGTCTATCTCTCATGCTTGCTCTTTTTTTTTCCAAATCGTTCGCCATCTTCTGTTCTGTCCCGGATCCCTGTTCTCTTTCGCTCTCACTCATTTTCTCCTTTTTTTTTCCCCTCCTTTTATTGTATTCTGATTACATTTTTTTTTTTCTTTTATCCTTGAGAATTTCCCAGGGATGCCAAGCATATCATAATGGCAGACAGCCAAGACATACAGACACAAACAAAACTCCTACCACCAGTATCAACCCCACCTGACTGTTATACAATGCCATGCTTTTTAGATCCTGCAGTCAAATCTAAGTACTCGGTATAAGTTATGGAGCTGGTTATACTTCCTGGTGATTTGCTTACAGCAGGCAAAGAGGACATTTCTAGTTATACCTATTTGCAGCTTTGAAATCTATACCAAATTCCGATGTTTACAAAACTCTTGAAGTTCACCAAGATAAAGAAAGAGATGATATGCGATGCAAAATTTTGCAGTTTAAGTTATATTTTTTCCCTTTTCTGTCAATTGTTTTTCATATTATCACAAACTCAGCAATGCTTGTATGTCAGTTTACCCATCCCCATCCATTACTAAAAATATTGCTGCATATTTTTTTCCCCAAAGCCACAAGATTTATTTAAGGCATGAGGGGATGGGGGCGGGGGTGTTTATCACATTTATTAGTCAACGAAAATGGTAATGTCATACTGTGGTGCATGTGTAGTGCTCTCAATAAACAGCAAATAAATCAAGGTCTGTTATGCACAAAAATTAGAGAGAGGGAGGGGAAGAGAGCGAAAAGCAAAATGGCATCACATCACGTCGCGCACGAAACAGTTGGCTTATGTCTGAGCGAGCGAGCGTCCTGCCTCCATGTTTCACCGGTGGCACATTTTTCAGTTCCCACGACACATCTCGCTCTCTAAACCTTTGAATTCAAGACATAGCTGCACATACATGTTCTGTGTATACTCTCCATCTTAGATCCTAGCAACCATGATCACTGTCACTGACCCTGCAGTCTGACAACATGGTTCATTCACATCGGAAAAATAATCTGAATCAGTGGAGACAGATCCTAGCTATTGTGATCATTCTTGTTGACACTAGTCTCACAACATTGTGGTTCACATCTGGAATGTAATGTGGATTAATGAAAATAAAGTTGACATATCCTAGCAATCATTGTCACCGACCCTGCTATCTAAACGCATGGTTGATTTACATCTGAAATATTATCTGGTTTAATGAAGATGAAGTTGACAGATCCTGACACGGCAGTCTCACAACATGGTTGATTCACATTTGAAATGAAATCTGGATTTAATGACTACAGATTTGACAGATCCTAGCTATCACTGTCACTGACCCTCTGGTCTAGCATAATTTGGATTGGTGAATCCTGAGTTGACAGATTGGCTTTGATAGCTTCAAATTTAATTAGATTAAAGTTAATACCACTGGTCACATGTGCAGTCTAAAATTAGTCAGAATTTATGAAATATGGGTGCCTGGTACATAGGCATCCAAGATCTTAGTCTGGAACTCCTAAATTTCAAAATTTTGTTTTTGGGCCGATGCATACAGATGCATACAGACAATAAAAATCTCAATGCGTATCCCCTATGCAAAAGCTAATGTGGAGACACCTTTTAAGGCAAAAAGGTGACAAAGAAATTCTTGCACAAAATTGGCTATTAACCCTATTTCAAACACTGCCTTTTTTTAATATTATAAATCACATGTACCTGTATCATGTCTCTATAGACCTAAGAAGCAATTGGCTTAATTTGTAGTATATCTGGGTATGGTAATAATAGGATGCATGCCCACTCATTCCTTTTGGTGTGGGCCAATAACCTGACTCCTGTCACCTTGTATTTAGGTTACATGATGTTCCCATGTGATTCAGGTATCTTGAGATGTGGAACAAGTGCAAGAAATATTTCAAGGAGTTTTTTTCATCCCTCTCTTTTTGAGACCTCTTGAGGCTCTCATATTCTAGAACTTGGCTGAGAAACGCTCATTTATCTGTAACCTTCATCTTGGGTGCATGATTACATGGCCTCTACTGTTGCTTAGCAACAAGTTATGGAAGGAGAGATGAAGGTCCTCTTCTTCTTTTACAATTTAACCTTCTTTCCTACATGTTCTCTTCCACTGTTCTTAACCCACCCCCCCCCCCCTTTCTCTCTCCCCCTCTCTCTCTTTCCCCTTTCTCTCTCCCCTCTCTCTCTCTCTTTCCCCTTTCTCCCCCCTCTCTCTTTCTCCTCTCACTCTCTCCCCTCTCTCTCTCTCTCTCTCTCTCTCTTTCCCTCACTATTCCTCTCCCTCTCTCCATTCCCCTCTCTCTCTCTTCCCTTTCTCCTTTTTTCCCTCTCTCCCTCTCTCCCTCTCTCCTGCTCTCTTTTTCTCCCTGAGGAGATCACTATGTTCATGCATTCATCTCTACTCTACAGACTACAGTCTCTACCATTGATAGATGTTCATTATATTTGTAAAGATTAATATTATATATATTCTTTTGTGGCCTTATTTGAGTGGAAATCAGTATATGAGTGTATCGTATGTCCAATATAGCTTTCATTCATCCATAATCCCATATCACCTAGTAATGAGATTGAAAATTTATGAAGACTTTTGATTAGGAGTGCTTTTTAACCCACAGCCTTGTTGAATCTCATCTCACTCTCCTTGCATAAATCATGTCTTTCTGATCGATCGCAGACTGCTTCAGATGGTAGCACTTGATGCGTGCTGGTATTGTATCAAATGAATCTGGATAGTCTTTGGTGACATGGTCACCCCACATGGTCACCCCACCATCCTAGTGCATCATGGATTATGCATAGCCCTAATCCACGTTTGATTGGAATTTAATTAGGAGACTCCTGGAAGAGATCATATCATCTGTTGGGAATTCAGCTGCCAAAGATCCACTCCTGATAGCAATCAAGTGTTTTACAATTAAAAGATACTTGGAATCGCCATACTTAATTTGAAACCAAAGCTGTTTTGAGCCAGTGGATGTTTCTTATCCAATTTCTCTTTCTCAGAAAAAGAAAATATGAGAGAAGAATGGGCTGGCATTAATTTATTGTTCTTGTCTTTTTTTTTTTTGGGGGGGGGGGGGGGTGAATGGAATCAACTTTTTAAAGGCAGGTTTGAATATGGAATGGAATGTGTTTTCGCGCTGATAATGGAGGGGGGGGGGATTCCGCATCAGAATGGAGTGGAATATTTAGAACCATTTGTGCCAGTGTATATCTATGTAGTAAGGAGTAATATGTAATACCTCAATTGTACAAGAATATGCTTCTAATCTTTCACCCTCTTGAATAACAATGAAAGAAAGAAAACCGAGGCTGTAATTGAGAGCTCATCTATTTTCTATTGCTATGGGAACCGTAATACCCTGAAGCAAACCCTCCCACTCATGAAAACGTGTTTATCCAAAAGATTGTCGAGTACGAAAGACGGATGGGCTGCCCTATTCCAAGACGATTGAGCCGATTCATTTCAAGAGGATAGAATTAAACTGCAATATATTTGAAATTATAATGCTTTGTGCTGAAAAAGGCGTTAATCCAATGCCTACGGGTACCGGGTGATCTCTGTATTAAGTCTATGGGAATGAGATAAGTCAGTAGTCGATGGGTTAACTCTGTGTATATGAGTTAACCCTTTCGAGACAATTGACCACATTTCGTGGTTTGGCTCAATAACTTTCGATTCAGAGCTCTAAAAATATACCAGATGCATGAGTAGAAAGAGCAAAAATTTCTGCACACACTATCTCCATTTTTGGTGCGTGACCATTATGCCTTTGATGCCAGGAATTTGAAAAACGAGAATAAGCTTTAAATCATTTAAATTGGCAACAAAGTCATTGTTTTTTTTTGTTTAATCAAAATTGGCATTTTTTTTTCAACTTTTCGACCAAATTCCTAACCATGTATATTTTGTCAAAGACATGACACATTATTAGAACTATGTGGCACTAAAATAAAAATATCACTGTTGCCAATTTGAAGAACAAAATGTGATTGATTTAGCCCTTAAATATTCCCTGTCCTGAAAGGGTTAACATCTTTCTAGCTCTTAACCCTTTTGAGACAATTGACCACATTTTGTGGTTTGGCTCAATAACTTTTGATTCAGAGTTCTAAAAAATATACCAGATGCATGAGTAGAAAGAGCAAAAATTTATGCACACATTATGTCCATTTTTGTTGCATGACCATACTGCGTTTGATGCAAGGAATTTAAAAAATAAGAATAAGTTTTAAAATCCTTAAATTGGCAACACATTGAGAAGTTCAAAATCATCATTTTTAAACAAAATTGGCAATTATTTTATACTTTTCAACAAATTTGTTACCATGTATATTGTTTTCAAAGACATTACACCTGTATAAAAATATTATTGTTGCCAATTTGAAGAACAAAATGTGATCAATTTAGCCCTTAAATAATTCTTGTCCTGAAAGGGTTAACTGGTGATATGTCCCTACTATGCAAGTTTGCTTGCTATTCGAGTAAATCAAAGCTATTTGGTCCCATATGTTCCTGACCACATCTTAGCTTTCAGTATATCTTATGTATCAAACCTCCTTGAGATTGGATCAGCAAAAATATCAAGTAAAATTATATTTTCATGTCGATTCATATTCACCATTCCAGAGAATCCATAATATAATTCTGTAATACTTGGTAACATATGGACCATACCTTAGACTTGCCCACATGAATTCTCTTTCAAGGTTATATATCATTATTCCTAATTGTGCTTCGGAAACTTAGAGTGAACTCTGCAAGAGTGACTTATTGAAGATGAAATATCAGTCGGTATAGATTTATAGATCGGTATCAATTTCTTATATTTCTTTTTCTTTATATATTTATTTTGAGGCTGTTATTTGTGAGGAGGGTAATGTATTCTGTTGAACCTTTGATAACACTTCCTTGTCCTTACTCAAATGACAATTTCAGCTGAAATTAGAGGAGACAATTCCATTGATTAGCGTTTGATACGTGACATCGCGTTTTGCTACATGATTGTTTCCTAGATATTAGATATCAGCTTGGTCAGGATATGTGATGCATCTACAATTTGTTCTCTGAGTTGAAAAGGCTGCGCAAATCTCATGCAGCTTTTGTTTAGTCTTGTACAAATGTATGCCGAGCAAAATTGTGTACATATCGGGTATATTGATAGTAATTATTTAACTCCTACTGCCTGTATTTAGATCTAAAAAGAACAATTTCGATATCAATTGAAGCTAGAAATAAATCTAATGATATTTGTATTAGTTGTAGTATACTTATTATACTTCAAAAGTGTTAAAATAATTCTTTTATGAAGATTTTGAAAGTAATGATTATTTAGACATTTGGGGGCAATTTTTTTCTCTCCAAATATTGTGAATTGTGTCCTTGCCATAGTGTGAAATTTTGCATTATGTTTGTAGAAGAGAACTAAACACTCAAATTGGTTTAAAGTAAATAAACTGCTAATAGAAAGTTCATTTAGTACAGGACATGTAAACATTTTTATGAATAAAATTTATGTAAATATTCTTAAGCAAAATAGATTGTAGTTAGCATTGATCAGGATGAAGAGGAACATTGGGTTTTAACCCTTTCAGGACAGGAATTATTTCAGGGCTAAATTGATCACATTTTGTTCTTCAAATTGGCAACAATAATATTTTTCTTTTAGTACTACAAGATTATAATAAGGGGTAATGTCTTTGAAAACAATATACATGGTTAAAAGAATTGGCGAAAAGTCGAAAAATTTGCCAATTTTGATAAAAAACAATGATTTTGAACCTCTCAATGTGTTGCCAATTTAAGGATTTTAAATCTTATTCTCCTTTTTAAAATTCCTGGGATCAAACGCAATATTGTCATGTAACAAAAATAGACACAGTGTGTGCAGAATTTTTTGCTCTTTCTACTCATGTATCTAGTATATTTTTCAGGGCTCTGAATCAAAAGTTATTGAGCCCAACCACAAAATGTGGTCAATTGTCTCGAAAGGGTTTAAAGTAAGAACCAAAATTGAAAGGTGATTTTTACATAAATATCTTTCTGAGAAATGCTGCAGGCCATATTCATGATGAATGAAAGAATTGAAAAGGATGTACTTCTTTCCTGGGAAAAGAAATATGTCGGAAACATTTTCCCAACCATGTTTTATTATATTCGATTGTATAAAATTCTTCATCCGCCTTCCTATTCTTCAATAGAAATCGTCTGTTGAGAGCCAGAAGGGCGTTAACTCTATACTTTAACACAGAGTTAACGCCCTTCTGGCTCCAAACAGACAAAATAATATATAGTTTATGTATATATGCCCAACCATCAACAGGTACTCTCCTCATGCTACTGATTTTTTTTTTCTATTATATGAGCTTCCTATTACCACTGGTCACATAATGATATTTTCAGCCTAGCTTCCTCACTGCACCTCTGCTTGAATGCTTTAGACATGTTGCGAACGATCATTCCTGTAAGCTCACGCTGGGAGACCTGCTGTTGAAATCCTATAGAAATTGTTAACGCTGACTGAGTAGTTGTTCAAGCGTGAAAGTCGCACAGCATGAGTATGTTTAGGTGAAGATACATCCGTAGAGTATAATGGACTTTCTTAAATCATCGTCTGTGAGAAGATTAGTAATAAACACTTCAAGATGAAGTTTTGGTTTTCATAAGGACTTTTCTTAAATGATTATTCATTTATTATACATCTATTAAACATAGATGTAGGACTCCTCTAGGACTGGTCTTCTTTGATTGCCTAAAGTTGTTGCATGAATTTGAATGAGAGATATGTCAAAATGTTATTCCAAAATAGTTGTTTTTTCTGCAGTATTGCTATTGGGCTTAAATAATACCTTTTGTGTATTGATTATATATAGTGACACTCAAATTTGAGCATTTTGAAGAAGAAAAAAGTTTATTTTTGTTGCCCCCATATATGAAACAATAAGGAACAATTTGTTTATCTAAAAGTTTTACATCAACACAGTCTTTCTATATTAATTGGAATTACTGTTTAATCACTGTTTTGTCTAATTTCACAAGTCCAGATATTAATGTCATGAACGTAAAAAAGGGAGGATGCCATTATTCCGCTTTTGAGAATTCAATGAGACGTGATGATGGGGGGAAAGCCTCGCTGAACCTAAGTGCTTCATTGACGTAGAATCGTCTGGAAGGAGAGGATATAAGCCCCGTTGAGCTTCTCGGGAATCACTTTAGCGTCTAATGGACTCGTTATACAAGTTTAATCAATCAGTATCGGGAGAAAGAAAGAGAGAGGGGGATGCATGTGGTGTAAACACCTGATTTATTAGAGCCGTGAGAGAGCAAATTGATCGTGTTGCCATGGCGATGACGTCTTATAGACCTCTTTTATGCTCCCTTTTTATGGAGTGGGTGTTTCTTTCTGTTATGTGTGCGCATGTTACATGCTGAAAGTCTCCTTCGATCTCATTTACTGTCTGCAGTTCTCTATCCATTTAAAGATCCACTCATTTAATTTCTGTACCAGCTTATTGTTTTGTAATCAAGCCTGTCCGTTTTTTTTCTCTATCCCATAAGATTATTTCCTGAATTTGAGCCCCAGTTTGTCAAACTTGCATTCATGTTCCTTAACAGCAGTTACATAAATCTGGTTCTGTACAGGAATGAATCGTTAATAACCTTTACATGAATGTTAAATTTGACATTGTGGATGACGACATATATTGCCTGTTCAGTTTCATTCATATTCATATATTATGCTCAAAACACATTGTAGGATTCATCCTGTTCTCAGAAGATTGGCAGGGCTTCGAATTGGGACCGTAAGACGAAGTGCAAGTTGTTAGATGTAAGAGGCATACATGTATGTGTCTCTACATTTGTAGCACACACATTCTTCCTCAACTCTATAAACATCTCCCTGACATCATCTCTATATCGAAACATGATCTGAGGTTGATTGTGAGTGAAGGTGTTTGATAAGCGATTCTGCTGATAGGATCAATGGGTTTGCATTCAATGTTAACCAGTGGTTAGGCCACAGCGGAAGAGAACTCATCCAAGACCACTAGATGACGTTCATATCAGCAGAAACGATGAGAAGAAAGAACGCGGAGGCGAAATCGAGAATCAATAATTTGATATAAAGAGGGGAGAGATGCTCCGGTTGGATGCGTGCCCGATTTAAGATGGAGCAAAGGAAGTATAATGCAATCTTGCCTGATCTAAACTTGAAGAGCTTTTATCATCAGCGTAATCTGCTCCCAGTAAGGTACTTTGGGGAGCATATATCACTTAGTCCGCTTCCTCCGGGCGAATCAATTTTCCCTCTTCTTTGATATTCCTGAATGATGGCGTGAAGGTTAGGGAGGATGAGAGAGACAAGAAGAGAAGGGGTATACGCTCAGGAATAAAGCATTTTAGTTAATAACCAGCACAGGTCATGTATTCCTCAAGATGTAATACTTTGATACACTAATTTCATCTTCAGTGCAAAGGAAAACGTTGATTTATTCGGTGTGGCACTCGCAAATTGGCCTTCTCAAGTTCATTACTTCCGCTTGCCTTTAGTCGAGCCAGCCTCGCATCTATCTTGAGATTCAGTCTTTGGTCCATATCCTTGGAAACAGACAGACCTGATGTATAATTTTGGTGATATTTAGTGAAATATTTACTTTCATTGAAAGATTCCTGTGACCTTCATGGTAGGAAACTGGATTTTAAAGTGATGTTTTTCAGAAATAGAAAACTGTTTCATTGCAGATCACAATTTCTGTCCTTTCCAATCATGATAAGATTTTATAAATTCTTTCATGTTTACCTTAATGTGCAGAAGGCATCTTCATCGACATTAAAACAAGGTATTGATTAGCATCTCATCAAGGTCTTTCTTTCTGTTTACCTGTCATTTTGGTGTGTATTCCTTTGCACAAGTTTATTCAATTCGTATGTACTTCACAGGCTTTCGTTTCTTATTACTTCTGCCCTCGTGCATCCCCCGGGGCAGCGTAATTACGAGGTGTTGAAATGCAGGAGGGATATACCTGAATGAGCATGCACTGAATTAAGGGATAACGATGCAAGGTGTGTTAGATGCGTCAAGAATAATTACATCTCTAGTTAGCACCAAAATATCCTGGAGGTTATTTAGTTTTAGATGTATTGCATTTTAATTGAATTGGGACTAGACCTGGAGGAGACATAATCTGTTTTGTTCTTGATGCCCAGGCCTCAGTGATCGGGATACTTACCTTTATCCTTCAAATCTAGATCAAGTATCAATGATGGATGTAACATAAAAATGACATTTAATAGAATTTAAAAGAAATTGAAATTTAAAAAAAATATCTTTCACTAGGACCATAATTCAGATTATCATGTGTCTTTTTCTAATTCTTCTCTTCCTCCATCTTTCTCTTCTATTTAATACCAGATGTTTTTTCTAGTCCTTCTTTTTCGGTCTGTCCATCTTATTTCAATAATCCATCCTCCTGCTCCCCAAAGTCGTTTAATTTTGTTATTATACAGAGCTATCGGATTAGCTGTAGTGGACATTTTGTAGAAATAGTCTGAGAAAAGGAGACAGAGAGAGGGTGTTTGTATAAGTTGGTCATCATTCAGTGCGCAATATTCCTGTGCTAACTGTTAGAGTGTAAGCTGATACGACAAATTTAATTTAGCTGCAGTGAGCCTTACATGATCGAGCCCATAGAGGTGAAAATGGGCCAGTAGCAAATCTTGGGTGACTTGGCAGAACATGGACACTTGGGGGAAAAGCTCAACAGAGATAGAGAGAGAGAGAGAGAGAGAGAGACACACACACACACACACACACACACACATACACACACACTCAGGACATATAAAGTAAAACAGAGATAGCCAAATAGAGTCAGGAGAAGGGAGTCAAGGAGAGAGAGAGAAAAAAAAAACCTTCAGAATGTAAGAAGCCAGTTCGCAATTAGTAAATGGTACAAATGACCACTAAATGACCACTAAATGACCACTAAATGACCCCAATTTGCACATGCATTTGTTTTGGTGGACGCGCTACTTGTTTAACGAGTAAAGTCATACTGTTTGGCGCATCTTGGTGCGTACAAAATCACAGCGTGTATAAAGGTGAATTGTACTCGGTACAAATGACCTTTATCTGCACATGCACAAAGTATAATTACGACTTGCTTATTAATAGAATTGATAGAAAATGCCATTAAGAGTCAACAAGGATTTTAAGCATTCTTTGGGAAAGTGAGTGAGATGAGATTTAATTGAGATCAGGATGGAACACTTGATATAGTCTATCCATATAAGACTTAAAAAATCAAATATTTGTCAGAAAGAAAGGATGATTGAATTACATTTTCAGGTCAAGTGGTTATCAAGCAGAGCGTTAATCTAATTTACCCAATTCAACTGAATTTATTTTAAAAAGTGTCTGATTTGTACTAAGATCTTATATATCTTAAACTAATGTTTTATTAATAGTCTCACAGATGTACCCAATTCCAGTATGCCCTGTCACAGAATACACAACAAATATTTCCTAGTGGGTCATCCAAATTCTCAGAAATCTTTCTCCTCAGTGGCATCATCACGTTCCAATTACACATCACTCTATGGAGAGCTTTCATGAGAACTTCCCTTTAATATCATACCGCCTGCTCATCTGCAAAGGTTAATGTATGTGTCTATTCCTCAAACGACGACGACAACTCCTTCGCCAGTATCCCTATAAATAACTCTCATAGTGGCCAAGCACCAATAGAAGAACTAAGTAAGGATCACGTATGGAATATTTTCTCCAAGCGTGATGAATTCTAGTTGTGCTTTCTTTGTGCTGTTGTATGGTCTTGTTTTTATGTAACATTCGTAATTCTAGCACCTTGCAGGAAAGACATCGTTGTGTGTGACTTTCTTTTCCTTTAATTTTTTCCTTCTTCTTTTGATGGTAGAGATATTTGTCCAGACAGTAGATGAAGTAATATTAATAAGCATTAATTGTTTGTGGTTAGGTAAATTGTGATTAATGCAATCAAAGGTTTTGTATTAGAGGGGAACATTAGAATATATTTATAAAGGATGTTCAGGGAAGATATCAAATTATGATGTCTTATTGTTTTAGTTGATAGTTGATAGTTGATGCTTTGTTTCCTTTCTAAATAGTTGAGTGTATTTCTATTTTGACATGAGAATGAGAAGATTTCTGTGTGATATATAGATAAAAATCATGTGTTGAACATTATCAACATAACACCTGAATGTCAGCCTAGGATATTTCATTAGGAAAGAATAAATGTAATTGGATTTTTCCATTTGCTCATCTTTGTAACAGTGATTTTGAGAAAAATCTACATTTTTTAGTGTATTATCTCTATATTGTTTTTCTTGGCAATGACTTTGAGGATGATTCATTTAAATATTGGAAGATTGCTGAGTAACAAATTACAGAAAACATTTCCATATAGATCTGTGCTGTGGTCATCTTTATTGCATTCATTGTTCAAATGCACCTCAGGAATTTCAGTGAAGGACTATATTTGTAACTGGTTATTTGTGTTTGAATTCTAACTATATGATGTAATCTTGTTCATTGTTTTCTGTGCAGATATCTACTTTGACATGAAGCCTACTGTACAATCTGAAGTTGCAAGATGTAGTTGCAAGAAACCGTACAACCCTGAGGAGAAAGGATGCGGAGAAGACTGCCTCAATAGGTGAGAAAAATCTCTGAATGAAATCTTGAGGAAAGGAAATACTTGGAAATGGTTTAATGAATGTAATTACAGTGCTTGGTGACTATTACAACTGCTTTTTTTTTTAAAGAATTGTGCATAGAACTTACAGCATACTTTTTGAATGAAGGAATGCAATGATATATGAACAGCAGTAGGCCTACCTTGCTACTGGTGAATAATTGGTTAGTAAATTTCTTTAGTGTTTCAATGTTATTTTACAATGTATGATATACCATGTGTATTTTGGGAAAGGCATTTCTCCAAAGAGGCTTCAAGAATCATATTAAAGTGATTTGGTAGCTTTATAAAGGCTTGATGAAATCTGAGCTGCCTGGCCTTACATGCTATCATTGTTTGTAATATGGTGTAAAAATGAAGCCCCCGGAAAAAAAAAGCACTTCAAAATCATCATGTGCTTCACAAAAGTAAACATATGCAAGTGACTGGAAATGCCAGACTCATTTTCCCCCATAGACTCAGTGTTAGATTAAAGCGTATGGCCATACGCTTTCGTAAATGGGAGTATTCAGTCATAGATATCCTAATAGCATTATATATTTGAAAACCTTTCTATGCCTGGCTATTCATTTATCCTTCTGAACATCATTATACAAGGCAGATATCAAAATTCAACAATTTATTAAATCAAGTCTCCACAAAGTTACTGAATCCCTTTAATCCATCTCTGTGAAATACCTATGTTTCTACATGAACATTCATTTTCAGTGACTTTGTGCTTTGTAATGTTGTAAGAGTAATTGGTATAACAGCTGGCTTCAATACACTTGGTTTCATGAGGATGATTCAATTCTTTGAATTTCTTTGTATTTTGAAAGCCTGAAGTATTCCCAAAACACTCCCAAGTAGATCACACTTTCTATTATATTATAATCCCCAGGCTTTGGATGAGATCATTTAGCTTGAATGCTGGGTGAAAGGGTGGTGTACGATTACCCATAAGAGATTGATTCTCGTCCGTGGAATTTATTTCAGCCCAAATCAAACCCATGTCTAGGGAAGCAATTAAACTATTTTTATCATGATCAGTTAGACGAGGGCTTTTGTTGGGGCTTTGTCTGAGTGCACGACTTTGATATATAGAAGCAATTTGTCGATAGTGACTCATGAATGATCCAAACAACACGAGTGAGTAACTGACGGCCTTACTCATTCCTACTTACTTGCTCATCTTAATTTAGCCATGAGATCATCTCCACTAATCTGATAGGGGATGGAGAGAGGGAGAGCTCTGTCATGGCGTTCTTTGGTTCGCTCTGTTGAATTAACCCCATCACCCCCTTGCATCATTAGTTGGGTAACCTTGTAAGGGGATAGCATGCATTCATTCACAAGTGTTACTGTGTCTGTCTGTCTGTCTCGTTGGCTAATGATGATTCCAGGGTTATGAATGGCCCTGGTTTGTGTAAAGAGCACAAAGCTTGTGCTGGGATATCAATTATGGGAGTAAAGTTGTACTTAGGTGACAGCGTTCCCTGGGAATCTATCCATCTTCTGTCTGTCTAGCAGTCTCTTTTCATTCTTAAGTCTCGATTTTTGTACTAAAGTTCGTCAATATATTTTCTTTTCTATTCCTGCTTTACATTATTATACTGTTATTATACCTGTTATAATACCATTATTATTTATGCTCTGTTTTTGTTATTCATATATTCTGTACACTTCAGTAATAATATTTGTCATCATTCTCTCTTGCGCTCTCTCTCTCTCCGATCTCTCTCCCTCTCTTTCCCTCTCTCTTTCTCGCCCCTCTCCCTCCCTCCCTCCCTCCCTTCCTCTATTTCTATGTAGTTTCCTCCATATAATACATCTCCCTGTCTCACTCATGCCGTCTCTGCATTTCTGTTCTCTCTTTTTCTGTTCTGTTTGTCTGTCAGAATCTCTCCCCCTCTCTCTCTCTCTCTGTCTCTCTGTCTCTCTGTCTCTCTCTCTCTGTCTGTCTCTCTGTCTCCCTCTGTATTCTCTTTGTGTATTTGTGTGTGTCTCTCTCTCTCATCTCTATCTCTCTATCTCCCTCCCATTCCCACTCTACTTTCTCATTCAAAGTCATCCATCCATCTTTCAATGGACACTCTTTTTCTTATTTTCATATTACTTTTTAGTGTTTCTGCATTAACAATGATTAATAATTACTCATGCCTAGTAGAGCCTAGTAGACATGAGTAATACAAATCCCTATAGTTCAATACAAAGTGGTCAAAATATTTCATGTGGGACATTTGTTACCATATAACTTCATATGATCTGTCATGACTAATGACCATGTACCAAGCTTCTCAATCTGTTGTGACTCCTAGTAACTTAACTCTTAGTTTCTTTTGTCATTTATGATTGATTTGGTAATGACAGTTTAGCTAGCTATCTGAAATTCTCAATCAATGTCTTTGTGTCTGTCTCTGTAATGATTTCAGATTGATTCAGCATGAGTGTTCATCAGCTTCCTGTCCATGTGGTGACCAGTGTTCTAACCAGGTCATACAGAGACATCAATGGAGTCCAGGACTTCGAAGATTCATGGTGAGTAGGATCACATCAACAAGTTATTCTGTTATTGATGACGGATGATCTGCAGAGAGATTTACAAAAACCAAATACTACCATTTGAAGCGAGTATCAACTATTTGCTCAACTCGATACCTCAAATTAGGAAACCAGAACCTCCTGATCAAAAATTTTCACCAAACGTAAGAAAAAAAGTGAGATTTAAGATTGGCGTTGCTACCTTCAAATGAATATAGTTAAAAATCATAGAAATATGTAAAAAAAAAAATAGTTACTAAATCTGTTATTGTTGATAAATTGATATGGATCACGTGATTTCCTAAATTGTGTTCTCACTCCAGATCAGGTTTTTTCTGCAAAATAGTTTTAAACAAAAAATTACTTTCCAGTAGACATTCACAATTCATTACATTGGATCTACAACTTGGAATTCACCATTGCATTAAGAAATTCATTTGTATAGCCCAAGAAGTCGAAGATACTGTCTTGGAATCTAATTTCAAACCATTCATGGCAAGCTGAGGCCAGAAATTCTACAAATGGTCTTGCATCCTGTTTCTTACAGACTGTGAATCGAGGATGGGGCGTAAAGACCAACCAGCGCATCCGGCATGGCTCCTTCATCATCGAGTACCTTGGTGAGGTGATCAGCGTCAAGGAACTCTGGAAGAGGGCGCTAGACGACTATCAGTACCAGAAACATCACTACTGCCTCAATCTGGATGGTGGAATGGTCATCGACGGTTATCGCTATGGCAACGAGGGTCGTTTCGTCAACCACAGCTGCAATCCCAACTGTGAAATGCAGAAGTGGTATGGAACTTGGTCTTATCTTAGCTTCAAGAGTTGTTAATTGTCACTCTTTAGAAAATTACCAATGATAAGTTGCCATTCCAAGTCCATCAATATTTAGAGTCTTGATCATTCTCTCTTAAATTCCACTATTTTCAATTGCGTAGAGTTAATTATTTGGAGGGAGCTTTTTTAATTTCCTCTTCTTACAATTTTTTTCTTGCCAAATACTAAGCTCCATATGTTTTGGTTTGTTATGACATCTGTTTGTAGCTGCACTGTCACTGTTGATATGCATTATGCTTCTCCTTTTTACTCTAGGAACAATACATTTTTAAAATGTATTTGCACCATACCATTGTGTGAACTGGTTATTGGATATTAGTGGTATTATGCACAGACATGCATGGAAGGAAGCGTACCTAATAATAACCTTGAATAATCAGTATATTTATAGAATATGTATTTGCATAATTGTTATTTGTTGATGGTATATTATTTTTATTTCATTTCTCATTCAGGATGGTGAATGGGTTGTACAGGATAGGAATGTTTGCTTTGAGAGACATTGAACCTGGAGAGGAGCTCACATATGACTACAACTTCCACTCATTCAACATGGAAACACAGGTAGGCATTGTTCAGGAAACCCCTTTCATACGAGACAGTGCTTAGTTTATAATGTAGGTCAATGATCAAGGAATGACAGAGGGTTAGAAGAGAGAAATTATGCATACTTTGTCTTTAAATTTATTGAAGATTCTTGAATATTCAGTAACTTTTCGAGATTTAGTTATCTATCCAATTGTTTTTCAGTAACTTAACCCTATCCTCAAACACAATGAAATGCAGCTTGGAGCAAATGTCAAGTCATTCTTTAATAGCCTTTAATTATAACGGTTTTTCACACTTTTCTATTTCTATTTCAATGGAGTATTGCTCATTCATTCAGTCTAAGAGTTTGTCTTTGTCTTGCTGTTCTTACATCTGCAATTTATCTTAATCCATCCTTGCAGCAAGAGTGCAACTGCGGTCATTCGACATGTAGAGGGTACATCGGAGGCAAGGCTCAGAAACCCACTACAGTGGTCAAGAAAAATAAGGTCGCAATCAAGAGGTCGTCTACATCCAAGAGCAATCGGCAAGGGAAGATTATGAAAAAGAACCATGTAAGCTTATGTGGAAATACTTGTGAAAAAAAATGAACCCCAGCAACCCTTTCCAATCCATCCCTTTCTCAATATAAAGAGTAGCTTTGGTTTGCTAAGTTCTTGATAGAACTCACTTAATTTCACTCTTGTATCAAATGTTTTTAAATATTGTTTAGTCCCAAGAGGGCACATGTGTCAGAGACTTTGTTATTCTTCAAATTGTTGGAATAATTCCCACCCCCAGATGTTGATATTTTTTTATTTTTTATCAATTTTTACCAAACATGCTTTGTACATGTATTTATGGAAAGACTACTTGTTATTGTTTCTTATAATTTTTCAAGATATTTGAAATTAAGATCCATTGTCATTTGTTTACGTTATGATATGGATCAGCACCCCAATACAATCTCTCTTTTATTCATTATTACATACCCAAGATCTCTGCGCTCATCAACATCCGGCTCTCTCGTAATTCCTAAAGTTTCAAAATCTTGGGGTGAAAGATCCTTTGCTTACGCATGCCCCACCTTGTGGAATAGTCTTCCTGCAGACATCAAAGCTTGTATCTCTATTGATTCTTTTAAAAATCTTCTCAAAACCTTTCTATTTACATGTACTTTGTAATTCTTTATGCGCCTTGAGCACTCTACAGAGTGGATTTGGCGCTTTATAAGTCACATTATTATTATTATTATTATTAATATGGAAGGATAACTGATTGAATTCCGATCTAATCGTATTTCTGTTTCTCTTCTGTTTGTGGTTACCATGGTTACCAGGAGGGTCAGCGAGAAGAGGAAGGTGGAGATGGACCATCATCCAGACCCAGGGAGCTACTCCTTCCCAAACCCATGTCATACAGGGAGATGAACTTTGTAGCTGATAACCAACTCTTCTTGCTCAGGAACATTGAGAGAGTCAAGCGGATACGAGAAGGCATCCTCAAGAAACGGGTAACCAATAGCAACCACCGGACCAACAGTGCAGAGAGGCAGTACACCAAGGATAGGAGCGGCAAAGGTGAGAGTTACTCTTAAGCACTTGCTACATGTATGTGACATGTATTTATAGATTTTAGAGATATAATAAGTTACTTCATATGCACAAAGCTGAGGTACTTTTGGGGGAAAATGAGTGCATATTTGCCTAGTTAGGTCTCAAATTACGTCTCACACATAATGATGTCACTGACAACATAACAAAAGAGTGTTCTTAGTGTGTCAGATATTTAAAAATCTTTATTTGAAATTACAAGGATTTTTTTTTTTAAAGAAGAAATTAGTATGATAAAATCATGGGCCCCTGTGCACAGAATAGGGATATTAGAATTATGGACTAAAAAAATTGAGAAAGAGAATAGTTAATCAATTGCCAAGAAGATCAATGTCTACCTATTATTTAGTATCAAAAATCCAAATTTGATACGTTCATATGCAAGCATAAAGATGATGTTGTTAATCTCTGTGATCAGTGGCATGACGTCAGCATGCTATCATCATGTAACACAAGCAGTGTAATACATACCATGTATCCAGATTGCATCAGACCTTCTATACTCCTCTCCAATGTAACCCTAGAACTACCAACACATCCTTGATATCAAAATGAAAATTGACATGAACAGATACGATACCCCTGTCGACAGAGGACCCCTTTGTCGCAGGAAGCCAAATGTCACAAACCGGCGCTAATCCAATTGACCCTGTTCGTCTCTCTAGATGTATTCATGGCTCAGTTCACGGCGCTGAAGACCTCGCGCTCGGTGAAGACCAGACGCCTGGCTGCCGCTCAGGAGAACACGGAGGTGACGAAAGCGGCACGCCTCGCTCAGGTGTTCAAGGATATCTACACCGCTGTCTGCACATACCGCAATCCTAGCGGGCAGAGTCTTGCCATCCCATTCATGAACTTACCATCAAAGAAAAGGTTATTTACCTTATTATTCACTACTACCTCCTTCTCTCTCTCTCTCTCTCTCTCTCTCTCTCTCTCTCTCTCTCTCTCTCTCTCTCTCTCTCTACCTCTCTATTCCTCTTCCTTTTTCTACCTCTCCCACTCTCCAACTTTTACTTCTTTTCTCTGTCTTCCTCTCTTTCTCCACCCTTTTCTGAAGATGCCTTTCTCCCTATCTCTGTATGGCCTCTTTCTCTCTCTCCCTGCTCATGTTTCATATCTTGTCCTCAATTTTTATCCCTTGTTGTATTCAAGAAAATTAGAATTCCAGGGAAATTCATTATAGACTTTGTAACCTTTATTTCATTTCATGTATACTGTAGGAAATTGTTAACCTTGGAGGTGGGAGGGAGCTAGTTAGTAAAGGTATAGAGTTGATTAGATACTCTTTTCCATATTATTGTACAGTTTGATGACACTTCAAATCTAAATTCGTTTGTGCTTGGTGATAGGAAGATAGAGTGTTGATATTATCTTCGTTTCTAGCCAAGTTTTTTTTTAACAGATTGCCAAGAATCCACTGCAATAATGATGCCTCTTTCTCCTGCAGGAACCCTGACTATTACAAGCGTATTTCAGACCCAGTTGATCTGAGTACTATTGAGAAGAACCTCATGACAGGCAAATATAAGAGTGTTGAGGCATTTGATTCAGACTTCCTCAAAGTCTTCAGGAATTCAGAGGTCAGTTGATGATGATGTTTTGTTTTGTTTTGTTTTGTTTTTTGATTGTTGTTTATTGTTTGTTGTTGTTTATTTTTTATTTTATTTTATTTATTTTTTATTTATTTATATATTTTTTTATTTATTTATTTTATTTTTTATTTATTTATTTATTTATTTATTTATTTTTTTTTTTTTTTTTTTGGGGGGGGTTATTTTAGCTACCTGCTAGGAAAGCAAGTATACAGTGGGGGACTAGCCCTATAATTAGCGAGCGATTGTCCATTGAGTTGACCCCCTTTGACCTCGCCAGTTCTTGCATTTTCCCACGATTTACGTAAAGTTGTTTACACATGCAAGCTGAAAAATAATGTATTAAACACCATTTTTTGTAAACATAAAGTTCGAAAAATGATTAATTATAGATGTATCTTTCACAACAATACTGCAAAATCAAAGCTCGACCAATGGAAAATATGAAATTTTAGCAATATTTCTTCGGTTACAAAAAATTTTACCTGTGAAACTTCTCCTAAAATTCCTCATTTCGGCTAGATTCGCAAGAAAATCACTGTCATGAATCATTTCATTGTACATTTTTCTACAATCGTATGGTATTTATTTGAGGTGAATTTTCCGCTTACAGTTGTGTCAGAAAAAAAGGATCTCGGTGTCAGATCGACAAGGCTGACATAACAGAAAAATATTACAACCTCGTCGTTGAAATCTGTGTAGGGCTGAGCTCTGTGCGCGAGTGCTGACTGTGCTCCATGGACCATGCGCATGCGCAATCTATGAATGAGTTGACTACGGCTGACTCATGAATATCGTATGTGCAGATCGTGAATTTGGCATCACTGCGCATAATTTGCTGCTCTAAATTGCTGCAAGATATCGTGTGAAAAAGACGTAGTATCTCTGCAAAGAAAGAAGTTGCATCAGTGAAACTTTGTCTAAATAAGGAATATACACCCCCGAATAAGGAAATGAATTTTCATGAATATTTATGCAGGGGTAGACTTGTGTCAGAAAAAAATAGACACATAGTTTTTTGACGTTTTCATTTCAAAATGTTGCTATAACTCAACAAAACAGTCATCATATTTCAGGATTTTTTCAGACAATCATTTATAACTAAAAATTAGTTCATGTGGGAAGTTTTAGCTCATAAATCGCCAAAATAGAGGCGTAAATTAAAGTTCCTTGTTTTGCCATTGTGATGACCGCACGGACGCACTGAGCTAGAAGTCCGTTGGTAATTCAAAACAAACCAGTGGTTAATGAGATGCAAATTGCACCGTATCGCTAGGCCTGTATATTTTATGATGTAAGATGCCAATGTACATGTAGCTTTATAAAGTCCTATCCAAGGGACTTAGTAATTAAGGATTAATTTATTACCAAGGGGCAGTAGCCAACTGACTTAAATTCTTGGATAGCCTGATTAAAAGAAGACTGCTCTGCCGCATATGCCTCCTATAATCCAGTTATGTTTTCTTCTCTATTCTTCTCTCATGACCTGTTAAACAAGTACACCTGTTTCAGTTGTTAGTGTAGTTTCTTTACAAGATCTCTTTGACTATGTCTCTAATTTATATTTGTTATTTGATAAGGCATGACCAGGAAGTCGGTTTCTATTTGTCTTAGATAAACTCTAGGTACTTTTCAAAGTGAATATCTCAGTTTCATAATGTCAATAGGGCTTTGTTTATCTCAATGGTACTTGATAATGCCCATAATGACTTTGTTGTGATAATTTTGAAGTGATAAAGAAGATCGTTCAGAAATACACATAGAAAATATTTATTATTGTGGTTTCTATAGTTTCTTTGTGTCTTAATTTGCTATCTGTCATGATTATTATTTTGGACTCATTAAAATTCTCATACGTGCAAGGTCTATGTGCAGACCTAGTTACATGGATGATATCCTAGGTCCCTGAGTTGTCAGGTACTTGGGTCTGTAGTCAATCCTCAAGTGTGTTTTCTTGTTTATTCCTTTATTCCCCATCAGAAATACAATGGCAAGCGGTCAGACCTAGGTAAGGATGCAGCGGTCCTGAGGAAGATCTATCTGACCGCCAAGGCTCAGGCCACTAGTCACCTGCAGGACATCCTAGAGCCGGTCAGGAAACAGCTGGACATTGAAGCACTCAAAGTGGTCAAAGGTGAGTGTCTTCAAACACATCTCTTCCCAAGCACCCTGAGATTAGGCCCTCTTTTACAAAATCCTAAATCTGCCCCTGAGACATCAATATAGCAATTTTTTAAATATTTCATTCTTCAGACCCCAAGGCAGGCCCGAAGGAGGAGGAAGAAGAGGAGATCATCAGATGTCTGTGTGGTCTGTTCAACGATGAAGGACTTATGATCCAGTGTGAGAAATGCTTCGTCTGGCAGCACTGTGACTGTGTAGGGGTCAAAGATCAACCAGAGCATTATCTCTGTGAAGTCTGCGACCCTAGACCTGTGACAAAGGTCAGTTGAAAAGAGTAATAATAATAATAATGATATAATAATAATAATAAATGTAACTTATATAGTGCCAAATCCACTCTGTGGAGTGCTCAAGAGAGTACTCTCTTATGTTTAAACATGTTTTCAAAAATTAATGCAACAATTCCGATCTACATGAAAATGGAAATATATTTTAGAGTTTTATCTAATGTAAGTATCAAATGTACTGTCCAATTATTATTTTGCATCACATTTCCTATTCTGTCATGCTTGAGAATTTCATTTGTGGATCTATTGCTCAAACTATTATAGAGTGGAATGCAAGGGAAAAACAAAACATGTCCTCAGCCTATGTTCCTTCTTGATTGATTGATATGTAATTGTTGTCTTCTATAGGAAATTGTGATGGTGCCTCAACCCAAGAATGCACAAGCCAACCATACATACTACCTATGTCTTCAGAGAGATGACACACTCATGGTCAAACAAGGTAAGTAATGAGGAGGAGGATGATGATGATTATTGTGATGATGATGATGATGATGAGAATGATGATGATGATGATGATGATGATGATGATGATGATGATGATGGGGAATATTAGGAGGAGTAGGATTATGATGATCATGATCATGATCATGATCATTAAAATGATGGCAGCAATGACCTATTTTTATAGTACCTTTCTCATGGTGAATGCTCACATTTAATACAAAAACAAATCACTATGGAGATTTTCGTAATTAGGCTTCTAAATATGTAAACATAATACATTTGTTTTAAAGACAGTAATGCAAGGAAACTTAAAAAAAAAAAAACGATATGGAAAGAAATCTAGTTCCAGATCAAATGATTATCAAGGTTGATCCAAGGCAAAGAGATAATGTGGATCACTATAAATTTTCAAACAATACTATTTCATAAACAGAAGAGAAGGGTTGGAAGGAGATAATGTTTAGTTACTGCAGATTGCCTAACACTTACCGAAATGTTAGTTTTTCTAACTTAGATATTTCTGTTCTTATTTTTAAGCTTATTATTACTTCAGCTTTGTAAATGTGTTTTTTTTCCCCCAATGTTGACTTTACTCCAAATACAAATCTTGTGCTGTTCCAATCTCTGATTGGTATTTTGTATCTGTCGTCCGACCTGCAGGTGATTGTGTCTACCTTGCTCATGAGAACCAGAGACGTACTCCTGATGGATCTCCTATGAGAACCTCAGCTAGAATCATGGCCAATACCACACCAGACAAGTTCAATATCTTCAGGGTCGAAAAGCTCTGGAAAACTGAAATGTGAGTCGAGGCATCTTTGTGTTCTTCCTCTGTTCACTAGAGTCAGAGCGTATCAGTCTGTTTCTCAATCTTGAATTTTTGTCACTCTTCTCACATCAGTTATCTCATATACCAATTTCTCTTGTAAGAGAATCCCTTTCCTTATTAAATTTTTTTTGCAATCTGTTTGACAAGTGACCATTTGAACCAAACTGAACATAATGGTTTGTAACTAGCTGTCTTAGGAAATGCAAATAAATAGAATGCATGGTAAGGGAAGAAATAAAAAGATATATGTATTCATTTAATCAGCGTATCCTATTTCTCTTTTCAGCGGGGAGCGCTTTGTATTTGGCCACCATTTCCTCAGGCCTCATGAAACTCATCATACTCCGTCCAGAAAGTTCTTCCGAAATGAGGTGAGACTTAGATTGGTTGAACCAGATTATACTTTCTGGGATCGAGGCTCTCCAATTTTTTTTTTTTTAATATTGTGATGCTTTCTCTTGTTTCTCATCCTATGTTATCTTTGTTTGGTTTCTCTTTCTTGGTGACATTTTAGCATTAGGTTTTGGTGTTTCTTGTTTCTTGTTATATTTTCCATATTCTTCTTACATTATGGCTTTAATCAGATTGAAAGTTTTTGATCATCCGTAGATAAACTTTTGTATATTTTGGTCTGTGACATAAGTCTTCCAAATACCTTACTACTACAGAGAATCAAGTTTACAGAGTTAAACATATGCATGCACATCAGTTGTATATTAATTAATCTCTTAACGTATTTTGATGGCAATCCAATGAAAAAGCTTTTTTAGGATCAAAATTATTTAAGTACCTGTCAGGTTATATACCTGCTTCTATCTTTTTTTACATCTGTTTTTTATAATGCCCATTTAAATAAAACGTTCCTTAATTCTCTTTTTATTTTGTATTCAGTTGTTCCGAGTGCCTCTGTATGAGATCATCAGACTAGAGTCCATTGTAGGACTCTGCTGTGTGATGGACCTTGCCAAGTACTGCAAAGGTAGGTAGACCTTTCACAAGGATTTCAACCTTTTACAAATAGTAAATTGCTTTATGGTGAATTTAGCTGTAAAAAATGAAAAGATAGGTACACCTTGAATATTTGATGCAGGATAAACCACTCTAACTTATCTTTTTGGAAGGTCAGGTCATAGTGAGTACTTGATAGACTAAGTCAGCAATGCAGGAGATCTCCCGAACAACATATGATGCAAGTATTAAAGGAGAACTAGAGGATAAAAAGATGTGCATAAACCAACAGTTTTATGTCAGTTCCATGACATTATTTGTATTATCAAATCTTTGAAAATGCCAGAGCTCTAGAGATGCCCAAGTGTCCTGCCCCTTTCAGTTTTATCTAGTACAATATATTAATGTGTATAGAGAAAAGTTATGAAGCTTTTGTTTGAGAGTATTATCCAGAGCATTCATCCGTACTTCCTCACCGATTGGTGATGGGGCACAACAGGAGAAATTATGTGATTTGAAGTCCCATTAATAGATTGTATTTTAATTTGATTGGTAGTCATGAGATCATGCCTGCATTTCAGATAGAAAAAGGGATATAAATGTAGACATGAATTATTTGTTATACGTGTGCTATCTTTTTCACTTCCATCTTGGAAGAAGCGATACCTGTTGAGACAAACAATCAGGTCATGAGATTCTCATCCTCTTAAGCTCTTAAATCCTCTATTAATCCCATCCTTAATCCATTTCTTCATCCTGATTCAGGGCGACCTAAAGGGGTGAAGGAGCAGGATGTGTATGTTTGTGAGTACCGTCTGGATCGGACAGCACACCTCTTCAGTCCGATTGGGAAGCTCAGTCGATATCCCATCTGTACCAAGAGATATGCCTTTGACAGATTCGAGAAGAAGCTCATACCCAAGAGGGATTATACTGTGAGTAAACTGCCATATTTTGCCTCCTAGTAGCGCAGCTAAAAATGTATTTATAGCTCAGTTTGTCTTAGAGCAAAATTTCTGATATCTTTGCTGTATGTATACAGATTAATCTATTCATTTTCTTTTCTTATCATATCATTTATTTATTCATTAAAGTGCCTTTCTTAAAATTGATGATACTATCGCATCAGCAATGCAGAGAATAATTTGTGATGTTTTGTTGAATTCTATTAGAATTAAATCACATAGACTGAATTCTAGTCTATATTGCTGATGGGAAACTTTTTTCCTTAGCAATAGCTCAATAAATATCTTACAAGAACTGAAAATTCCTCTGGCAAAAATTGTATATTGGGGGATGATATGCTTTGAATTGTAATAACAGGTAATTTTCAACTGTTGAAATATATTTATATTTATTTTACTTTACTTTTATGTTTCTTTCTTACAGCCTCATTACATTCCAGAGCATTTCAAAAGACAACAAAGGTAAGACATCTAACTTTTTCCATTACACTCATAAAACTGTGCCCACATAGCTCATATATACATGTATCAAACATCTCACACATTAGGTACACACTTGTACCTAATTTATGGTACCATAATAACTCTTTGATTAAAGGTTGGCATGAATACAAGTATAGACATATATGTTCAACTTTAAGTTAACTTTAACCATGTCATGAATTTGATTTATATTTTGTGATGATGTTCATTCTTGATATTTTTATGCTATAGGGCCTTAATAAATCTCACTCTTTATATTTATGATTCTCTACTAGACATACATTATACAATCTATAAACCTGTGATAAATATTACTTACTTTTTTTCTCTCTCTTTATTTATTTGCAGGACTAACCCAGTGAAGTGTAAAAAGGACAAGACCTCAGGGAATGATGAGTCAGTCACCACCTCAAGTCAAACCAAGAATGGACTCACAAAGTCAGGGTAAGGCTGGCAAGGCATAGCTATGCATTTCAAACAGGGGACAAGTTTGTTCCATCAAAGAAGAGATACCAATCTGGCAAGTGGTCATTGTAGATGTTTGATCCTTGCAGTCTGTGTGATGTTCACGAACAAGTGATGATAATGTTTAGGTAGTTACACATCATAATGGATCTTTTAGAGATTACTAACGAAAGATTTTGATATGAATGACCAACATAGTTTAGATGAAATTGCTTTAAAAAGGGGAAAATAATGTACTGCAGATGGGAACAACAAACTATTGTTTGTTTCTTTTTCGGCCTCCGTTGAATATGGCCACGTAGGATTCAACAACATGTCTGTATTGCTGTCATTGAATTGGCAAGGTTTGATTATTGCTGTAAGGAACTTAATATGTGATTTAACATTTTATTCAGTTGTTCTTGTACATGTAATAACTTTTGTTTAAAAGTAGGTCATTAATTCCGTCAAGATAAATTTCCTCTTTAGAAAGTCTGTTTGTACCAACATACAGGTCTCTATTGTGGAATGAGTAAAAAAAACATGAACTTACCCAGACATTCACGATTCGTTCTTCTCGACTTTCCTCACAAGCAGCGATGCGACACCAAATACCTCTGAGAAGATGTCAAAGAATGGCAAGAGAATGAGGGGGCCAAAGACAGAAGCGGAGAGGGAGAAACAGCGCCAACATCTCGACGGTATCATGCTGAAACTCCTCTCTCAACAACGTCCTACCAAGCAGTGTAAGACCGGCTCTCGTGATGGTGGTGATGATGATGAAAAAAATGGTGGCCCTGCTGTCTGTTAGTGTTCCATTTTGTTATTTTATTTTCTTTCTAACTTTCATTTCACATTGCTTCTGCCCTGCATATATTCATCATATTACTGTATACATGTATGCAGTATTTTTTGTGAAGGTACTTTTGCGAATAGAGATCAACCTGACTATTTTGTGAACACTTAATTTAGCTGTCGGCCATTCCAAACACATAGGCCAACACATATACCTGGTTTCTGTATAGGTATATTTTCCAGCTAAAGACACACAAAGCCATATTTGCAAAAATAAATCCAATCTAGCAAAATATACTGCATATACGGTATCATAATCAGAAGAAGAGCAGATTTTATTTTGTTGAATATAAGTGGGTGAGAAAATCTTCATAACATGTATCCTTTGATTAATAATAGCTACTTATTGTCTTTTATTTTTGTCTTAAGAAAAGGAAAAGAATAATCTTTTTAATGATACTAAACAAAAAAAAATTAAACAAGAAAAAAGAAGAAAATAGGCAAATTGAGTGATTAATGCCACAGAAATATTTAGGTCAAAAATTTCATTGAAGCTGCTTTTGTATTCTTGTGATCCGACAGGACTGCTCGAAATCAAATCTGCTCTTCCTCAAGCAACATATCAGGAAAATGTCTTAAATTTATTGCTATTATCCTATTTTAGGGGGGAGGAGGGGGGGGGGGGAGAGAAGTGGAAAAAGTTTATATTTTTGCAAGAAGCCAAGTCTTTTCTACATGAAGCTTAATGAATACACTTTACTTAAATTTGTAAGAATACTTTTGCCAAAGTAAAATCTAGTTTCAAAATGAAGTGCATCCAAATTTTGATTTATGCTCATAGATTTGAAGTAGGATTGTGAAGTACCTTCATGATTGATTTGTGCAAAATGCACAGTAAACCTTCACTATTCCACAGATCAGTTATAGATAGTTGTATTCTCAGCTCAGTATTATGTGATTGAAAGAATTACATGAACAGTAATGGTCATGCATGTATGTTTGAATTTTGATAACAAATTACAGTGGAAATCACGGAATTGTCTAACATGGCACAACATTGTTTTTATTTTTGTTTGTTTCTAATCTTTTTTTTTTCAAAGAGCATAATTGGGATAAAATTGCTAAATTTTGTAAGGTTACATGTATATCCTCATTGTATATCACGTAGCGTATACTCCTCAAGGTAAGCATGTCAAACTCTAGGTGTGAGAACGTACATGTGTAGGTTTAGTGTCTTCTCGAGTGATGAAAAAGTCAATACATCAAGCCTCATGCACTTTAAAGCACTAGATAGACTTGTCTTTTTAAAACTGAGAGAACATCTATTTTTCAGTCTTTTACTTATTCTCTCTAGACTGTTCATTCCAGTTGTATATTCTCTGTTATTCTGTACATCATTCATTCATCCTTCATGAAGTTCTTGCCTGCTGCAGCTGTACATGGTGTTATTTTATCTTTGCAGTAGCATTCATTTCTTCAAAAGCCATGCTTTACTTCACATGTTGCATTCTATTAAAGCATTTCTTTCATTTACGCATATACGTAGGTGCTAGATAACTCAGTGGTTTATGTAGGTGATGGAAAATTGAATTAAAGTGAAAACTTCATGCTATTGAATTGAGGTATTGTTTAAAGTGAACAAGCATGGGAATGTAATGTTAACTGCTCATCGTTTTCCACTCTTTTCCTACTATTTCGAACAAAAGGATTTGAGGTTTGAATTGTTTCCATGGTATTATCTCCTTTTGTATGATTTCAGTATCCATTATCATTTTGTTTTCCTGTTGATTCTTATTCATTGCCTGACATTTTCAACGTCCTGATATTTCCTTCTTTAGCCTTGTTCACATATGACCCTATAAACTGCTTTAAAAAAAACCACTACAGCAAAATAAATCATTCTATGTGTAAAGTGGCAGATGGGGATAGAAAAGGGTAGTTGTGAGCAGCAAAGGCCCTAAGCATTTTCAAGTGTGAGTATGATATAAGATACAGAAATGTAGGGCACACTCTGCTTATGCCATCTTATTTCTGCAGCGCTTTGTTATGTAAAACGATATACCATGTCATATGTGAACGAGGCCTTAATGAGTTTATGAACACACCTGTGTAAGCTAAATTAAGATTTAAAAGGCTAATCTGGTATTGAAATGCTTTTGGGGGGACCGGGTTCATTAATGGCATGATGATAATTCTCTTGTAGTGTCTGAAGCATGTCAAATGAGCGGAATGACCTTGTTGGATATATAGGTCTTCACTGTTTTCTTCTTGTTGTTTTCAGTGGATGTGACTTATCTCTTGGAGCAAGGTAAGAAGCAACGGAAGAGACAAGCTCCTGTCATGGAAGGCTTCATCTGAAGGTCACCAGGATGATAGAACAAGAAGGAATGCTTCGACTGTGGGGGAGACTCCAGGGCCACGCCCACCCACGCTGACGGATGTGTGACAGACATTGCCATAGAGATGACGGAGGCAGGAAGTGAAAAGCCTCATTATATCTGAGTATGTCATACAATGTTTAAGTGGCATGAGGAGGAGAAAAAGACTGGCGGAACGGAAGAAATCTCCATGAGGGTTTGAGACAAAATTACGTGGAGCAGACACTTAGCGTGGTAGTACATCTAAGGAAATAATTCAAGGATAGGTGACAATTCAACAAAAGATAAGCAAGTCAGATACGAGGCTTTTAAAGTCCTGAAAAAGAACATGTTGGTATAAGAGATGTGAGCATTTGTTTCGAGTCGTATATAAAGTGCTGCTCTGAAATCAACTGGGCGTCGTGTGCGACTGTAATCCAGCTAACAGTGGAAGTTATAAACTGATTCAGCGGACCCAGTTTTGAAGCTGAGTCACGTCTTTCGGATGGTGACGTTAAAGGTCGGTCCCCAGACGTAAATAATCATATCTGATTGATACAAGTCTGTAAAAACCCAATTACACACACACACACTCTCTCTTTCTGTCTCACAAAATTGGTTCCAGCTTTTTAGGCCATAGAAACTCAAGTGAAAGTCCTTGATATTTATTTCCAGACAAAAGGAGGTATAATTGAGAGAACATCTTCTTAATCCAAATGAAAGTAACAAAGACCTACCATACATAGAAAAGAAATACATTTTTTCATATTTCTTTTTCATTTAATACTGAGTTTTGTCTCATTCTTGTTGGAATTGATTGGCAGAGAACATTTATTCGTGGGTTTTTAATATTCAGTGTAAAATTTGTTGGGTTTTGTGAGAAATTGACCTTGTATGATTACCAGAACTTGAGGCTAATCAAGATGAAGCGTGGTACATGCTTTGAAAGCACATCCATTCTCATGACATTACAGGAGGTATCTTTCATCGAGCATATGAGGATTGAAAACAGGAATCAGTGATTCACAACAGAATTACTTCCTTCACCAGAGATCTCACAATCGTTATGAAATTCAAAGTATTTGCTTTTTGTGTGTTTATCGATGCTTCTCTGAAATGAACTCTCATGTTTTAATCTTTGTACAAATTGTTTTGAATATACTATTCTCTTTGTTCCTTGAAATATAAATCTTTGTGAGGCAGGAGAGGACTTCAGCTCACTGACATACTGCTTCTGTGTAATCCACTCATAAAAACAATGTTTTCATGAAAGCTATCGTACCAAAGAATCTAGCAGAAAATGAAATACATATATATGTTTCTTAATATTCATTGAAAAAAATTCAAATAAGTTTAGTATAGAGTGACAGAATTTAATCTGAAGGCTGTCACATGCTAATTACTGCTTGCATGTGAAGAAAAAGAATGGATGCTTTCTGCAAAGAAAGAAGAAATTCATGACATGGATCTGGATACTAGTTTGGGAAAAATTAACCAATAAAGCGTTCATTTATACCACCCCTAGACTAGATTACACCTGTTTCTGCTTTTGTACAAATGAAAATCACTGATTTTTTTCAATTTTTCTATTTTGTCAACCATGTTTGAGTAATTTTCAATTTGGAAATGAAATTGTCGTCCAAGTACAGTTATGAAATGTTGTACCTTTAATCATGCTTCATATGTTTATGAACAATATTTGAAAGACTATTTATATTCTCTAAAATGGATTTATTCTTTAATATGTCATAATGTTTCCTACAGTTCAAATACTGTTGTTTGAAATCATGAAATTGTCAAATTCTTTCCTTTTTTTTTCTTTTGACTTATGACTGACTGTGTTATTGAGTCGTTAGTTAATCCTAATCATGCTTTCTTTGGGATTTTGTTCATGAGGAGATATATATTTAATCATGTACACTCAGTGATATGATTGTGTCTCCTTGTCATATATTGAATCAAAGAAATGGTACTATATAATAGTCGGTTCATTGTGTTTCGATTATGAGTAATCGTAAAAGAGAAAAGTACATTGTTTAAAGCACATAACCTATCATCGCGAGAACAGTTCTGAAAGGGTTCACTTATGTCTCTCTCGCTCTCTCACACACACACACACACACTTTCTCTCTTTCACACTCTCTCATTCTCTCTTTTTTTCTATCTGTCCTAGAACAGAATGAAAGAGGGTAACAAAGGAAGAGAAACCGTTTAATATTTGTTCAGATGAGTCTGAAGGTTATGTTTTATGGTATGAGAATAGTCTCAACTATGGTTTTATCACTGGTTACTTACTACTTGTGCATTTGTTAAATCTTTGTGTTGATTTAACAGAATGTCACATAGTCTTAAATGTACAGACTGATCATGTTATTCTTTGATTGATTTACTTGTACAGTGAAAATCAAATATATTTGAAATCTCTTACCACCGACATTGTTGTGTTGTATGTACTTGAATCATGAATAAAGTGATTGTGTTATTTTCTTGTCATGGGTATATAAAGCAGAGTTATATATCATTTATATTTTAAGCATAGTACTGAATAGACGAGTTGTACGTGTACACTGTATATCAATGAAATATGCAAGATGAACAATGAAATTCGAATGTTTCAATTATCAAAATTTGAGATGTTTGGTTCGCTTTTCTCCCTTAATCTTATGATAATCCTATTCGTATGGTATGAAAAGTGACAAATTTTAACACAAAACAGATGTTTAGATTTCCTATCTGAAATTCAAATACTCTTTCATTTCGAGCAAACAAAACAAAGATTTACTCAACTCTAGTAAATTTGTACAAGATATGGTAAATTTTCACTATTTTGTGAGAGCATAGCCCAATGTATTTGATGCTTCTTTAAAGGGGCAATGCAGAAAGTATTCAGACTAATGATGAAAGGAAGACATTGTTATGCAAGTGAGATGACTGTGCTAGGTGTCATTTTTATCATGGTGGTAGGTAGCTTTCATTGTACAGTATGGTGCAATTTTATCATTAAAGGGCGGTGGTGGTTTTATCATACATTTTCTTGGTTGTGTTTTTAATGATAATTTGCTAATTAATGAAAATTAAGTTTTATTGTTAACGTGTATACATTCTTGTTCAAGCACAGAATTTTTTTGTGTTGATGTAACACTGCCCTATAAATACTGTTTTGAAATTGTACTCAGACATTTTTATGCTTTAGAATGAATGGATTATATGTTTATTTGTGAAATGTGAATTTTCCATTTTATCCAGATTACCAAGTAGTCGATGGTTGTATATTACTGAAATGTTGGTCATGCCTTCTTTTAAGAAATTGTATTTATTAGACATTCTAAATGGACAATATTTTGAATGGAATGTAACTATTCAATTGTTATTTTAAAATTGAAATCAAAGTTGACTTTGAGACAAATATTGTCATTATTATAAAAGGGGAAGAAAAGAATTGAAATATGCAGCTGGAAATGAAATTAATCCTGTTCCCCAACCCCCCTTTACCCATTCAAAATGTACTTTATGTTGTGAAGAAAATATATATAACTGCAGGTACTATTGAAACATTGTTGAATTGTCAAACTGAAAACAAAAATCCCAATATAAAAAAAGTGAAATACTCAGACAAAAAGACACTCCAATTTGATGCTCAATTGTTCTTTAAAGACAAAATGTTAAACATAAAATTTCTAATGACTATTTTTGTGGGGTCACATGACTGTCTTTGTTCACATGATGTGAATGTAACATGTTGTATATAATATGTGTGATAAACTGAAATTGAATTTGTGTCCAGGTTGTTGTTGTTTTTGTTGATGTTCTTGCTCCTATATATATTGTGTAAAGAAATGGAAAACATAGCAAGAGGTTTTTTCATAAGCCCAGATATTCTATTAATCTGTTTGTGTACAAATTAAAAAATAGAAAACAGTGGATGAGTATATTATGTCTGTGTTGTATTTATGTCATGCTTGTCTTCTAGCACTCTTTAGTCCATATTCTACTAAAATTTAAACCTGACACTTGGTTTAAGCTTTGTCTAAAGTCGAATTTAACCAAGGAAGTTGGACTGCGGTCTCAGTTTTACCTTTGTTTAACATGACTTTAGTCCAGGCTTCGGGTTTACCCGAATATTAGTAGAATAGGGGCCTTTATATTTTAAACTGGTTCATCGTCATAACTTCATGTTATGGGTGAGAAATATATCCTTGTATTGGCTAGAACAGAGAGCTGAGAGAACAAAATCTGACATGGTTGAGTCTTTGATTTGATTGGATGTTGGTTGTCATGGTAACCATGCTGTCAGGGAGTGGAGGATATATTATGAGGTAAAAATATAGAGGTAGAGAGAGAGAGATAAAGTGGAATTAAGTGAATGAATGTGACATAGAATAGACTGAATGAGAGAAGAGGGGTTGAGTTGACAATGCATTTTTGTGATCCTTATATTCACAAACTTAAAGTTATGGAGAGTGCGAAAAAATAAAATATGCAGGGGTGGATTAACATGAATTGACTGCATGGTTATGATGATTTCAAGACTTTTCTGAAATAATTTTACAAAACTTCAAGAAAAATCATCACTTTATTCAGGGCAACATTGTTTCATTCACAAATGATACAAATAAATACAGTTCTGCAATAATTTCTGCTTCAAAATCTCACAGAATTACTACCGTACCCACAATTCATTCAATTTTTAAAAATGTACCATAATCCAGGTGCACGTAGAGTAGACGTATAGTCGTGGATTGTATTACCGAACGTGTACAGTTACGCGCCTAAAATGGCCTTCATACGCGTGGAACTACGCGTATGTTCTCCACACTATTTGACACACAGAACACAGGGCAGAAGATCATGAAGTGAGGCAAAAAACATAAGTAATATATCTTATAACCTGCTTTCTCGTCACCCCCCAGTCTTCATACCTTTGGCCCGAAATCGGGGTACCTATTGTGTCTTTTTCCCATAGGTTTCACATGTTTGGTAATACAATACCTTTTTTCAAGGGACCAAAACGCCGCGTCGTTGGGAAGGGGTTCGCTCGGAAGGGAAGGGAATATCGTATAAATCTACGCTGTCTTTTTCAAATTCCACCAACTTCTTTTTCTGTAGGACTTTAAGCATTCATTATGTAAGTTTGAAAGATATTCATTTGATATTTTATTTGCTATTGTTGATTTTCTGAAAAGTGTTTGGAAATACGATCCACTACCATAATACATAGGAAGTTGTATGATATGATATACCACTTAGTAATATGTTGTGTTGATATTTAGTCTGAATCTGAAGACTACAAGTTAAAATTGTGACTTAACTTGGACTGTGAACCCTGGACTTGTCTCTTGCCTTGATCTGCTTGCCCACCTGAGAAAAAAGTAACTTCTTTATTCTACCAAGATCTAATGTTAGTTTAAGGAATAGCTAGTAGTGCGGAGACAGCCATGAATCCACTCCCACTTCTGTGATACTTGATAGAAAGGTATGGAGTAACGCAAGATCTGTAAAAATTGCACCTTGTATTATTGTTTGTTGGGTCCCATTGATTCATTTTGGTGTGGGAAAGTAGATGGAGTATGACTATGAACTGCTTTTTCCTGATATTAATATTATAACTGTGCAGTATACTTGATATGAGTATGAACTGCATTATAAGGCTTGTTCACATATGCCACAGTAAATCACAGAAACCACGGCAGTTTTTTTAAATGTGTAAATTAATCGCAAAATTTTGAGAAAATACTTCTGTCTAGTCTACATTTAGGATGATAGAATATTCGATGTCATGCCAGATTCTTCAATAGGATCTTTATCATCTTGATCAAGTGAAATTTTAAGGCTGTTTTCGGCCGGCGATCTTGCTCCTTTCCAGCACAGATATGTGCGAGAAACACACACGTGCAATGGGAGGCAATTCTTCGCAGTACGAAGGTACGGAGTGTGTGGTTATCTACAATAACTTTGAATATGAGTGAGTGCAAATTACCAGAGATATATAGAAGTAGATGGAGAGCCTTGATCGGGAATGTATATTTTCAACAAACGATGTATATACATGTACACCTTAAAGTTAATAACTACATGTAGTGTATATTTGTACCGATTCCCTCAATTTATCTTTTAGTTCAGCTAGAGATCAGAGGTAAATGGCGGCGAGCAAGGTATTGGCTGAGAGAGTTGCTGTGATAACTGGTAAAAAGGAGGTTTTGATTAGTGATGTATAAAATATATAAAAAAAAGTAGTATACTATTTTCGGATTATACACTGAATGAGAAATCATATTATTAGAGGGGGGGTTAATACATTAATATATCAAATTATTCATTAAAAAAATTATAAAAAATGGCACAAGTTCACAAAATCTGTGAAAATTGAATTGTCAAATATGTGGCTTGTAACGTATGTAGGTCACTGTAATGGCTGTTTAATTGATACAATTTTAGGTTTTTTATTCAAAAGAATTTTGTCAAATCAATCATTTTGAAAGGGAATATATAGAGGATTGAGGTAAATAAATTATCTGAACTGCTTTTTATAACATAGAATACCAACCAATAAATTCAAATGTAAAATTTTGGATTGATAATCATACTTTACAGGAGGAGCTAGTGGCATAGGTCGTGCAACCTGCCAGCTCTTTGCAAAGAATGGAGCAAGCGTTGTAGTGGTGGACCGTGCACAGGGAGCTGTGGATGAAACCGTAGCTAGTCTTCCCTGTCCTTCGGACACAGATGAGCAGATCCACAAAGCTTATGTGGCAGATGTCGGTGATAGGGATGCAGTGCAGGGTCTGGTTGCTGGGGTAACGGATGCCTTCAAGAAGCCAGCTACCATCCTTGTGAACTCAGCAGGAATTGCTAGAGATCAGCTGATGATCAAGATGACTGAAGAGGAGTTTGATGATGTCATTAACGTCAATCTCAAGGTAAGTCTTAAGGACATAATTTTGTTGAAATGTGAAGAAAAAAAAGTGTTTGTCTTCTCGTAGTTGTTGCTGTTGATGGATTAACAGTTTTCTGTTATAGCCATACTTTGGGCTGTACAAGTTGTAGAAATAGAATTTAGGCCTCTATGAAAAACAAGATTTTTAATGTCTGTCCATTCATTACTCATTCTTCGCATGATTGGATCAAGCACGGTAAACGTAGCCCCTCAGAGCTAGAACGCTTCTCTTTCTTCAACCAATGTTTATCAGATATCTGGACTTATAGTCGCAAAAGAAAAACTTCTCAAGGAATAAATCAGAGTTTCATACTGTTACATCTGACTTTTCAACAGGGTACTTTTCTGATGTGTCAGGCAGTGGGTCAAGCCATGATCAAGGCCAAAGTAAAAGGAGGAAGTTTCATCAATATCAGCAGTGTTACAGCAAAAGTAAGTCAAACAATCATTTATGTTCCACAGACATAAGTTGATGAAAGTGGAGAGAGAGAGAGAGAATATTGCTGTTTAGTACTAAAGTGAGAAATCCTAGAATGTAATGTTGTTTGACTGTCAAGAAAACAATCTTGTTTAGAGAAGATATGCAGCTTTACATCCTAAACAAGGGACTCAGTAATGGAGAACATGGCTTAATACCAAAGGGCTGTAGCTAATCAGCTTGGTTTTCAATTCCAGGATTTACAGCTTAAAAATCAAGTGTTTTTCCTATCAGACCTATCAGTAAATTGAGTAAAAATCCAATTTTTACATTTTTAGAAAATACTTGAGAAAGTTCCAGAGTGTTGAAAAGCTTAAAACCATTTTTGTTCAGTGTTTGTTTGTGATTTGCTTTATATAATCCAGACAGGCTTCACTGGGCTAAGCAACTACACAGCGTCCAAAGCAGGTGTGCTAGGATTGACAAAGTCTATGGCCAAGGAACTCAGCAGGTACATCTTTTTTTCATTAATGCCTTCTTTCACACTCAGAAAAAGAGGTTCACTTTGGAATCCTGATAATGTCCACTGAGCAGCAACTTTGGAGGTCAATATTAAAACTGGTGGTGTGTATTTTCAAGACATTCAACCATTCAAAGTTAAATCTGATTTTCAGTAGCAGGGCCATTCCTTGAGAAGTGCAACGAATGCCACACACGTGACCCGGTAAAAATTTCCTTAATGACATAATATTACATTAGGGGTCGGATTTTTTAATATGTTTGCTTCCTCACTTGAAGAGGGGTTACCTGTTTTTGAACATTATTTCTCACTCAAATACTTGTAACTGGTAAAGGCCTTTTAGAAATATACCCTTTCTTGATTGATCGCACTTGTGACTGACCCAATTTGAACTCTGAAGGGGAAATAATGGCATGTGTACTCAAATATGTTGTTTTGTCATAAATAAAATATTGACCTTTTTAAAATGATATTTTTTTCAATCTTCTTTTTGCTATTGGTTAAATTTTTTATGTTTTTCTTCTGTTAATCTTCTTTTTTTCAGATTCAATATCAGATGCAACAGTATTGTACCAGGGTATATTACAACACCAATGACCGACACGATTCCTGAAAAGTATCATAAAATGGTAAAGAAAAAAGGTGTATTCTGTATTGACCACCTTATAATCTGTTATGAATATGATTTGATAAATTGTGTACACCATTAAAATATTTATTAACTTCTGTTCTTAGCACATTGTTTGTGGTATTTCAATCTCCAAAAATGTTTGTTATACCGTTTATACGTTCTTCAATATAAAAGTGAGTTGACTTCTTATTATTTTTATCATAAATGAAATATTGATATTTTTAAAATGATATTTTGATGTTTAAAACATTTTTTTTAATTTTAAAATCTTAGTACTGTAAGAAATATTCATAATTTATATAAGGGGGAGCCCTGCAAGACAAATCAATAAATATGATATTGATACAGATGTCATATGATGAATTCTTATATACAATCTAACAAAATTTATACTGTATGTTCAAGACTACAGATAAGCGATGCCTGCTTAACAAAATAGATATCAATTGAATAATAGCTGCATAATGAGTAAAGAAATATAAGGAAACTGAGGCAGTCAAGAAATAATGAACATGTAGTTTTATATGCATAGGTGTTTGTGGTTGTACGTAGGTTTTCGTAAGTTTAAAATTTTGATGAACAATTTGGAAGTTCCTCTTGAAAGTTAGTGCTCTCTCTATCTCTATCTTTCTCTCTCCCCTCCTCATTATAGATATTATCCTCAATCCCTTTGGGTTATTTTGGTAAACCTGAAGACATAGCTGAGACCTGTCTCTTTTTGGCTTCACCCAGCAGTAGCTACATCACTGGTGCTAGCATTGATGTCAATGGTAAATGCTGTCACAAAATTCTCTCTTTTCTCTTTGTTTTTTTTTTTTTTTGGGGGGGGGCCTTCATATGAATTCATATCAACAAAAACGGTGGGCATGAAGTTTCTTTAGTTCTCAGATGTATGAATGTCTTAACTTATTAGAGGAAGCTGATTATAACATCCAGAAATATAGCCTCTTTGGCATTGGGAGGGGACTGTATCATTTGTGGAAGAATACGAGTATGTAGGGTCATGATATTTCACTATATATTTCTTTTATCATAGAATATGCTTAATAAATCATTATGAAAAGGAAACTCTGAATAATATAAGAGGGGCAATTAGCTTTATATAGCAGAAACGATATTCCACCAAGAACTTTCATATTTTGAAAGTTATAATTATTATTTGGTCTTTTTTTTTTATTATGTGTTATTGATCATTGTTTGGCTAACAAGGCTAGATATGAGAAAGAAAGATGATAATTGGGGAAAAGTGAATGATTTTCACAATTTTTTTCAGATAAATTATTAATTGTCCAATTTTAAAGAGTGTTCTCTCTTTATATATTTCTGTAGGAGGAATGTACATGTAGGAGAATAATGAGGAGAACGTGGACCAATCAGAGACCAGAGATTTCAAGAGGAATCGTACACTGTAGGGAATACAGTGTTCACTAATTCACTAATCATGGAAAATATATACAGTGTTTCCTTGGATTGACAACACTATGATGATGATTTAGACAATGATAAAGCTATGATGGAGATGACTATGACAATGATGGCAGTGATGAATGATTGTACATTTTGATTTTATACAATAGTCTTTCTACCTGTTAGGCCTACATATGAATATATATTTATATATATATGTATATATATATATATATATATATATATATATAAAATCATATTTATACTGTAAATGTATCCATCCTGAAATGTGTCTTGTGTCTGTAAATTGTATGGTTTTTTTGTCTCGCCTGCATAGCAGAGCGAGACTATAGGCACCACTATTTCCGGCGTCGGCGTCGGCGTCGGCGTCGGCATCGGCATCGGCGTCGGCATCAGCAGCGTCATCAACAATAATAATAATAATAATAATACATTACATATTTATAGCGCTTAATACAAAAGTTCCTAAGTGCTTTACAAAGTAAATTATTTAAATATACATAAGTAATGTACTTAAACTAAAATTATGAAGCATAGTCTTAAAAATAAGTAATTTACTTGACAATCATGCTGTGATGACAATAACTATCTATGAATTTGAGGTAGAGTCACCATATTCACACCACAGGTCTTAAAGATGCAGGTCAAGTTCGAAAATGAGTCGAATCTGACCTAGGTCAAAGGTTAAAAGGTCAATGAACTCTCTGCAAAAAGTGCTGTATTCACAATAACAATAACTTTCTATGGGTTTGAGGTAGAATCACCAAATTCATTCCACATGTACACATATATTGCGTAAAGAAATGGAAAACATACATGTAGCAAGAGGATTTTCTGTTTGTGTACAAATTTAAAAATAGAAAACAGTGGCAGTATATTTGTGTCTATGTCCTGATTATGTGATGCTCATCTTCTAGCGCAGCACTCTTTGGTCCATATTCTACTAAAATTAAACCTGATGCTTGGTTTAAGCTTGGTCTAAAGTCAAATTTAACAAAAGAAGTTGGATCACAGTCACTGTTTTTCCCTTCTTTAACATGACTTTATGACTTTAGTCCAGGCTTCAGGTTTACCCAAATTAGTAGAATAGGGGCCTTTATATTATAAATTGGTTCATCGTCATTGCTTCATGTTATGGGTGACAAATATATTCTTGTATTGGTTAGAACAGAGAGCAAGAGAGCTGACAGAACAAAATTTGTCGTGGTTGCATCTTTGATTTGATTGGATGTTGGTTGTCATGGTAACCATGCTGTCAGGGAGTGGAGGATATATTATGAGGTAAAAATACAGGGATAGAGAGAGAGAGGGATAAAGTGGAATTAAGTGAATGAATGTGACATAGAATAGACTGAATGAGAGAAGAGGGGTGGAGTTGAGAATGCATTTTTGTGATCCTTATATTCACAAACTTAAAGGGTACCAATCACCCAAAAATATTTTACTCTGTTATAGGTTCCATGTCATTCTACTATTTTACAAATATAAGTTATGGAGAGTGTGAAAAATAAAATATGCAGGGGTGGATTAACATGAATTGACTGCATTTTTACGATGGTTTCAATACTTTTCTGAAAGAATTTTACAAAACTTTTTTTTTTTTAATAATCACTTTATGCAGGGCAACATTGTTTCATTCACATATGATACAAATAAATACAGTTCTGAAATGATTTCTGCTTCAAAATCTCACAGAATTACTGCCCAATTCATTCAATTTTTAACAATGTACCATAATTTAGGTGCATGTACACATACTATAATGCTCCTCCAAAGGAAGTTGTATGATGTGATACTAGTATACCACTTAGTAATTTGTTGTGTTGATATTTAGTCTGAATCTAAAGACTACAAGTTGAAGTTGTAACTTGAACTTAGAACACTGAACATGTCTCTTGATCATGCATGTAGGTACATATATATACTGCCAGCCTACCTGAGCAAAAAGGAACTTCATTTAGTCTACCAAGATCTAATGTTAATTTAAGGAATAGTGCGGAGACATCACTTCTGTGATAGAAAGGTATTAACTGTAAAATTTCACCCTGCATTACTGTCTAAGATCCATGTTGGGTCCCATTCACTTTGGTGTGGGAAAGTAGATCAAGTATGAACTGTTTTTCCTGTTATTAATGTTATGTACATGTATAACTTTGCAGTACTGGGGATTTTTTTAAAAAGGTAACCCAACTTTGAAAAATTCCTGTAAAGGAACTTTTATACAAATATAGACTGCTCATGAGGATGATGGTGGAAATTATCACTCCCGAGGTGGTGTTCATACCGGCCCTTCTATGCCCTTCTATCACCCCCGAGGCGAAGCCTCGGTGGCGATAGAAGGGCCAGTATGAACACCGCCGAGGGAGTGATAATTTCCACCACCATCCGATTACAGAGCAGTCCATATTTGCTTTATATACCTCATCCTTTTCATTGATTCATTGATTCATGTTGATTTCTTACATGCTGGGTGTATATTGATTAACATAGTCATAGCCTAGCAAGTCACGTACGTGTGTGCAAAGTCGTGGAGGGGTTACGCGTTCTATCATCTGACCTTAGGTCAATTGATAGAACGCCAAAACCTTCTGACGCAATGATAGATCGAGATGCGCCGTGTCATGTGATATAGTTTTGACTAATCAGTGAATAAGAATCTATGTATGAGGTATATAAATGTATATGAACTGTTTACTGGCAATGAAATCCATACCATATGAAAGAGTAATTCATATTCTTTCCAACGGTAACTTATTTAGGTTTCCAGGGTCATGCATCACTGAACACCATTGTCTTCAAAATTTTGTGCAAAAATCTAGTTGTTTCACTTTCTTGTAAAACACAATAGGCATGATGTTAAGGAGATGCCTTTTGTGAAATGGCTTGGGTGCTCCAATTCTCATGGTGGATAATGTTCTGCAAATTTGTGTAAATGAGATGTTATTCACCAATGATTCAGGATTTTTGCTTTATAAAGCCCTTTTCAGATAGGAATCATTTTGCAAAGAAAACGGTCTCGATGAATTTTAACAAGGATGCATGCAAAAAAAATACCAGAGCTAACCAAAAGGATTGCAATATCACAACGAATTGCAAATCAAAGATAAAGAGCATAAAGAAGGAAAAATAAAAAATGAACTTGTGATTCAAGATTTTACTTTGCTGATTTTCAAAAATGTCAGCTTTTAGTTGAAAATCGGGGGAAGATGCCTGCAGCACTCAAGACAAATGAACATGTGCTCTCTGAAGATCTCACTTCTTCATGGTCAAAGTTTATGACTAAAAACTTGTTCCATGCTTTGTGAATTTCATAAGACTCTTTGTTATGGTGTAAAATTAATCATTATGAGATTTGCTTACTAACGGATGGCCATGAAGAGCAACAAATCTCAAAGCCATTCAACCCACACCATGCCTATAATATTGTGTTTTACACTGGTTTTACAACAAAGTGAACCAATTTGAATTTTGCACAAAATTTTGAAGACAATGGTGTTCACTGATGCATGGCCCCTTAAACCTTAAAGCAAGTTACCACTGGAAAGCAAATGAGTTACTCTTTCATATAATTTGATATTAAACGACGTTAAATATGTAGTCCACTTGTAGGAACTTTTCAAATTTGGGTTTTCCTTTTATTTTTAAAGCCCAGTATACTAGGCACAAAGTAAATGTAGCTGTATGATGAGAATGAATTGTGTGAAGGCTTGGTCACATATGCCATGGAAAACCGCAAAAAACGCAGCATTTTTTTTTTTTTACGTGTAAATGAATGACAAATGCACACAACACAACACCCAGGCACGTAGCCAGGGGGGCCGATGGAGGCAGTAGCCCCTCAAAAAAACGCCAAGTAAGAAAAAAAAGCGAGAGTGAACAAGGGGAAAGTGAGAGAAAAAAAGCGAGAAAAAGTACAGACAAGGAATGATGAAATGAAAGCGTAATAAAAAAAGAATTAAGGGACATGATAGACTTGATTTTTTTAGATAAGTAAGAAATCAAGTTACCAAATCATGAGTTCATTCATGAAATTGCTGCTTGTCCTGCCGGATGTACATGTGTATACATTCAAGAGTTGATCTCCACTGCGGACACTGGTGTGTATGGAAAGTACAGAAATGTGAAGCGTATTTTATAAAAATTATAAAAAACAGCATATTTCAGCATAACTTAATTTTGCTTCATGTTCTGATCTTGGTTCAGGGTGTAATTTTGATGACCACATTGTCAAGAGGTAGAGTGGAGACATTTGCTTTGCAATTCTGTTAACTTGCCATTAACTGTTACTCTTATGTTGTAGTGAAATGATATTATCGATCATAAATAGGTACACTTTTGTTTGGCGGACAAAAGGTACCCCCCCCCCCCCACTTCCATTTGTCCGAGCGTGACGTTCTGCCACCTCTGGGGTTCGGGGGTTCGAGAGACCCCCTCCCCCCCCCAAAAAAAAATAAATAAATAAATAAAATTTAAAAAAAAAATAAATAAATAAAAAAATTTGGCACTCATAGTCATAAAATTTGCAGACTAGTCTCAGAGGCTATTTTCTGAAGTTATAAACAGGTGTGGGCAAATATGCTTTTTACTCACTTCACTCCTATGATAATGAAATAGAATGTAATGTTTACACATCTGGAAAAATTGTAAGAGAAATAGAGGGAGGCACAAGCATATCAAATACATGGTCTATTTAGTGGGCTGTTTAGTAACAGAAGTACAAACTTAATTACAAATTACCAAAGATATATAGAAGTAGATGGAGAGCCTTGATCTTGAACAAACATGGTATATACTAGTGTAGATTTGTACTGATTCCCTCAATTTTTGTATCTTTTAGTTTAGCTAGACTCAGAGGTAAATGGCAGCGAGCAAGGTATTGGCTGGGAGAGTTGCTGTGATAACTGGTAAGAAAGAGGTCTTGATTTAAAATACATGTATATGTAAAGAATGTATAATATTATTGTTAAGTGGTACACTGAGAATCATATTTTAAAAGATATTGAATCCTGTCAGTGATTGTTTCTGGGGGTGGGGTATCAAAAATATCAGACAATGATAATAACAGACAGCTTTATGATGAACCCTTTTTTTTCTCCCTGAAGATACAAACCACTGAATGTTCTCAAATTCTAATTCTATAGTATAGGAGATAAAAGAGATTGCCCATTTTCTTGTAGCTGAATGAGAAGTGCATTGACACCAGTGAAAAAAAAAAAGCTGGGGCTAAGGGCAATTAGCCCCCGAAACTCTTGAAAAAGCCACCGTAAAAGAAAAAAGAGCCACCATCAAATAATATTTCTGCCCATGGGTCGTAGTGCATTAAAATCTCTGAACACAGGTGGACTCTGAAGTAGCCCTTGCGAAAGAAATTTTAATTTTTACACTGATTTTAATTTTGACACATACTCATTGATCATCCTTGCAGCCCCAACAAATTTATGTAGGCCTTCAAAAATGCATTATATTTAGTATATATATATATATATATATATATATAAATATACACACATTATCAGGCTAAAACAAATTCCCTTTATTTTGTTAATTATCTGAACTGCTTTTTATAACGTAGAATACCAACCAATGAATTCAAAGATAAAATTTTGAATTTATAATCGTACTTACAGGAGGAGCTAGTGGCATAGGTCCTGCAACCTGCCAGCTCTTTGCAAAGAATGGAGCAAGCGTTGTAGTGGTGGACCGTGCACAGGGAGCTGTGGATGAAACCGTAGCTAATCTTCCCTGCTCTTCAGACACCAACAAGCAAATCCACAAAGCCTTTGTGGCAGATGTCAGTGATAGGGATGCAGTGCAGGGTCTGGTTGCTGGGGTAACGGATGCCTTCAAGAAGCCAGCCACCATTCTTGTGAACTCAGCAGGAATTGTTAGATTTAAACTGATGATCGAGATGACTGAAGAAGAATTTGATGATGTCATCAATGTCAATCTTAAGGTAAGTCATAGGCACATTATTATGAAATTTGAAGAAAAAAGTGTTCATCCCCTTCACATAGTTGTTTTGTTATGGTTGGATAGACAATTTTCCCATCAGTATATGCATGACTCATCCCTCATTTACTATTATGCTTTGGGTGTACCATGTTGTAGAAACAGAATGGGTTGGTATGAAGGCCTATATGAAAACAAGTTTGTTTTTTTTTCTGTCCCATGCCTGTCTCATTCCTTTTGTTGGATCAAGCAGAGTAAAAGTACATCTAGTCCTATACAGATCTAGAAAATTTTGAATTCTTAGACAGATTTACCAAAGAACATCTCTGCAGTTTATGATATAGTCACAGTAAGAAAAACTTCTCTTTGCATGTATGCAAAAAAAAAAAAATAGTTTCATACCATGACCTTTGATCTTTTTGACAGGGTACTTTTCTGATGTGTCAGGCAGTGGGCCAAGCCATGATCAAGGCGAAAGTATCAGGAGGAAGTTTCATCAATATTAGCAGTGTGACAGCAAAGGTTTGTTGAACCATCATTTATGTTCCACAGTCATTACAAATTTGACATAAATCAACAAAGTGGAGAAAGCATTACTGTAACTTCTAAAGATTCAAAATCTTAGACTTGGTGTTTTCTGTCAATACACTAAGAAAAGATCCTCAGCTAAATCCTGAAGAAGGGACATGGTATTTTAGTAAATGCCGAAAGGGGCACTAGAGCATTTGCTTTGTTTTCAGTTCAGTGGTTCTTAGTCCACAAAAACACAGGTTTTCCTGAGATTTTACTATTAAAAAAAAAAATTATTATTTTTGTTTTTTGTTTTTTGTGATTTGCTTTTAATCTAGACAGGCCCTATTGCAATAAGCCACTACACAGCATCCAAAGCAGGTGTGCTAGGACTGACAAATTCTATGGCTAGGGAACTCAGCAGGTACGTCCTTTTTCACATGTCTTCCTTCACAAATTCTTTTTTTTTCTTCAGAAATCTCATCTTACATATTTGAGAAAAACAGGTTCAGTTTTAATTCCCCAAAATGCCCCCATGAGCAGCAACTACAGGGGTCAATATTAAAACTAAAAAGATGTATATTGTAGAATTGTGCTCCTTAAAAGATGTGCTATCAAACCTTAAGTAGTAGGGCCATTCTTAGTCAAGAATCATGTAATCAGGTACTTACATGTAGGTTCTCAGTGATATACATGTAGATGTTTTCATTTTATTCTACAAAATGTTACATGTCCTTGGTAATGTTGCTTTGCATAAAGCTGCACTTTCTCCTTTGTATTATTGATTTTTTCTTTTATCAATTTGATCGTTTCCCAGATTCAGTATCAGATGCAACAGTATTTTACCAGGCTTTATTACAACACCAATGACAGTCATGATTCCTGAAGAGACACAAAAAATGGTAAAGAAAAAGTTATGATTTTTGTTGATCACCTTATATTATTTGATACATGGTTTCACCATAGAATAATTACTTCTGGGGTTTTTAGCTCATCCGGCCCGAATGGGCAGATGAGCTTATGCCATGGCGAGGCGTCCGTCGTCCGTCCATCCGTCTGTCCGTCCGTCCGTCCTTCGTCCCGTCCGTCCACAATTTCAAAATGCTTCTTCTTCGCCATTTCTTACCCGATTTTAATTCCGTTTGCTTTATATGATAGCACTAGGTGGGGGATTCGAAACTTCTACACAGAATTTTGAAACTCATTAAATATGCTAATTTATGCGCATTTTTCGAAAATCGCAAAAATCGCTTCTTCATTTATTGACCGATTTTGATTTTTTTTTGTTCCATCTGAAAGACTTTCACGAGGTTCATTGAACTTCTACACAGAATTTTGAAATTTTGTCTAGAAAATTATTTATGCTAATTTATGTGAAATTAATTAAAAATCACGAAAATTGCTTCTTCTTCCTCATTTATTGACCGATTTTGATTTTTTTTTGTTCCATCTGAAAGACTTTCATGAGGTTCATTGAATTTCTTCACAGAATTTTGAATTTTTGTGTAGAAAATTATTTATGCTAATTTATGTGAAAATTTATGCTAATTTATGTGAAATTTATTTTAAAAAATAAAAAAATTGCTTCTTCTTCCTCATTTATTGACCGATTTTGATTTTTTTTTTGTTCCATCTTAAAGACTTTCATGAGGTTCATTGAACTTCTTCACAGAATTTTGAAATTACAGTCTCAACTCAGTTCAAAGTACAAATTGCGTGAATTTCTTTGCTGGATGCCGGATGAGCGCCACATCATTGATGTGTTAGTTTCTTCAGTTGTTTTGGGTATCTAATTTCTAAAAAATACCTGTTGTATGATTGTGTTCTATTATTATTGTTATCATGAAAACATTGACTTTGTGAAAAGCTAACCTGTCTAGTCCTGCTAGAGAGGTCAATAAATATAATACCGATATTGATATGATATTTCTATAACGATTACAATTTAATAAAACTTCTAATCGCAATCCAACAAAGTGTAGACTGATTATTCATGACTAAAAATAGATAATGAATGATAAATAAAGTTGATATTATATGTATAATAGTTGAGTAATGAACAAAGATAGATAAGGAAACTATCTAAGTCGAGTTTGTATTGTTTGTAAGTTTGTATAATTTGATCAACATTTTGATGAACAATTTGGAGGTTTTTCTTGAATGAAAGTTCAATGCAATGATGAGTTTCATACCCAAAAGCCAATGTTGCCTTTGATAAACATAATATTTACCTCTACTATCTATCTCCTCTCTTCCATAATCTCTTGGTTCATCTTTCTAACAATCTCTCTCTCTCTCTCTCTCTCTCTCCTCCTCCTCCTCCTTCTCTCTCCCTCTCTCTTTCTATCTCCTCTTCTCATTGTAGGTATTGTCCTCAATCCCACTGGGTTATTTTGGTAAACCTGAAGACATAGCTGAGACCTGCCTCTTCTTGGCCTCACCCAGTAGTAGTTACATCACTGGTGCTAGCATAGATGTAAATGGTAAAATGCCTTCACAATATTCTCTCTTTTCTATTGTTTTCTATATTGTTATTGTCAGTATTATTTTATTTAATTCTATTTTTTTGCATTTTATATGCATATGCTAAAATTATTGTAAACGAAGCTCTGCATTTGCGGTTAAGCAGAAATTATATTTTAGAAAATTTATAATCTTTAAAGTAATATTCATTATTTAGCTATTTTCTTTTATGTGTTGTTGGCCAGTGTTTGACAAACCTGGGCTGGATCCCGGGGGGGGGAGCACTCGAATTATATTTTGACGGGGGTGTGCCTCACGAATCCTCGAAAAGGGGGTCTAAGGAACTGACTTCAAGGTGTAAAATACGGGGTCTTGGGAACTATGATCTATTGGGCAGAGTGAAAAACAGGGTCTAGGGAACTACAAAACTAACCGGGGGGCCGCGCCGGGGGCCGCACCCGCGCTGTGTAGCGCTAGTAGCTAGCTAGCTGGAGCAGTTTTCAAGGCTCGCGCGACGAAAGGGCCTAGGGCGCGAGACCAGGTCGAGCGACCACTGCCTCCGCCACGCTCCCGGCCGCATGCGAACGGATATGTTTCATAACGGGGGTCTTCAGAGCGGGGCTGAGCGGCTCCTGAACGGAACTGAATATCTAGAGAACGGAAATCGGGGTCTGAAAAAGGGGGTCATCAAAGCGGCACGTCCCCGTACCACCAATATACGTGAGTCACATTGACAGTGACAATGTTGGCAATGATGATGATGATGATGATGATGATGGTGATGTTGATGTTGATGTTGATGATGATGATGCTGATGATGATGATGATGGTGATGATGTTGATGATGATGATGTTGATGATGATGATGATTTTGATGAAGATGATGATGGTGATGATGATGATGATTATGTTGATGATGATGAAGATGATGATGTTGATGATGATGGTGATGATGATGAAGATGATTCTTCAGTGACATTCAGTGATATTTTCAGAAATGTTCTTGGATACTGTTATTAGTATGTGATTACATATTTATGACATGTGCATACAAAAAGTTTCTAAACATTTATCTGTGTAGTCTCTCTTGAGAAATGTATTAAAATGCATGGTTGCTGCATAGAAAATTTTAAAGGACAAAGGATATATCAAGCTTGCACAATTGATGAACTGAGAATGGGCTATTTGATATTCATTGTGCAAAAATGCATGATGGATTTAAGTGTTGATGCACAATCAAAATACAATTTGATATTAAAGATATAAAGAATTATATAGATATTATACATTGTGTCCTTTTTGTTTTCTTTTTTCCCCACCATTTGAATTTGAAAATTAAAGGGAAATCCAACTTTAATGGCAAGTTGTTCTGAAAGAAAGAGGAAAAATCAGAGAAGCATATTGGTCCAAGTTTGAACAAAATCAGACAAGCAATAAGAAAGTTATGAATGTTGGAAAGTTGTAATCATGCATATAGGAATTTCAAATTGGCCGAATAGGTAATGCACTGTGATGTAGTGGCTCCAACACACAAAATGGCTAAAATGTCATTTTTTTACAATGTATTACTCATGAGGATCTATTTCTTTTTATGAGGACCTACAACAATATGCTATCTACAACATATTTTGGAAAAGGCGCTTAGGAGAAAACCGCAAATTAATATTTCAGTGTACGACAAACAGGAAAGTTGACCGCCAATATGTCGACTCACCTAATTGCCAGTTTTGAGATTCGTAATGATTTAGTGATCTTATTTTTCAAACATTGGTAACTCTCCGATTTCTTACAAACTTTCATCATCCCGTTTTTCTCATTTTTCTGCTTTCATACAAATCATCTTATTACCAAGGTTGGATTGCCCTTTAAGCTGTTTTAAAAAAAAAATTTTATTCTCTGAGATTACGTATGAACAATACGCATTTGTGTAAGACAATAGACCAGTTCACTAATGAATTCAAATGTGATAAATTCCTCTTCTTCAATGGTTGTACTAGTGACAACCCTGAAGCTTGAAGGAGCTTTCCAACATTAGCAACAGCTAATGCATTCAATCTGAATTCTGACTTTTGAAATGCAATAGTGCATAATCCATTAATGTAATAGTCCTTGTGAGGGTCTTGGTAGAAACAGCCATAAATTTGAATGCATGAATTTGTGTACTTATGTACATGTATTGTACTTCAACATGCATTAAGTTAAAAACAACAACTTAAATTGAAATTGAGGCAACGGTTTATCCTTCCAAAACTTATAGAGCCATTACCAGTATTTTTAAAAATGCCATCTAAGTTCTGTTTCATGTTATGCATTCATTATTGTGACACAATCAAATTATTGTAACCTTAAGCGTGAAAGTGAAAGTGAAAATTGATGTTGTGATCTATTGAAAAGTTAATTGCAGGTCAGTAGGTCAATAGTGTAATTAATGATTGGTTGATTGGTTGATAATGAGGACAGATTGTTCTGTCGATTGGTAGATTGGTAGATTGATGGCCAGTTGATTGACTGGTAAATTGCTTGATTGACAGATTAGGCGATTGTTTGGTCCTGGCATGCACTCAAAAGACATAATCAATTTATAAAAAGAGTGATTTTTTTTTTATCAATCTAACACAGATCTATCTTTATTGGATTAATCCAAATAAGTTAATCTCTTTTGGAAGACATTTTGACCAATCTGATAGAGAAGAGAGAGAGAGAATGAGCAACCCTTCATTCTTCTATTTTAACCCTTCCATTTCCTGAAGAATGTGCAATAGATGTTTGTTTTACAGTTTGATGAGGGAGTTGGCTGATTCTCTCTGATTGGTCAACACCGTCTATCAAAAAAAAACCATCAATCTTTTTATTTTTTTCTATTGCATCAAATTTTCAATAGCATCCATGGATAGTTGATATTAATTGATACAAAGGTTGACTCATTGTTTTGCTTATAATGGGCGACTTGGTTGATTGATTGGTAAATTAATGCTTGCTACATGTGTATATTTTGCTCATTTATATTAGACAAATTGACTGGCAACTTCAGTCAAAGATATCAGATTTCTTTCGCAGGGATCATTTTATAAATAGATCCCTAGAAACTTTATTTGCTTTACAAGTGAATGAATAGATGGATGCATGCCTTGCTATTATCCATACATGTAGGTTGTACTATTGTTCTTAAATTTCTGTTTGCTTGTATTAAAGTAAAAATAACACTGAACACACACAAAAGATACAGAGAAAGTTCAATTATCTGTTTCTTTTTCTTTTCTTGTTTTTATTTGCAACACCCATAGGAATAGATTATAATCATTGATCTCTACCAGTGGATAAAGCAACGGTGTCTATGATTGATGCGACCAGTCACCATGTTGGGGCTCTCTGCTGTACTATTTCAATACAAATTTATGCATTTTTAGAATCAAATAATTCAGCACGGTAAAGTCTTTTTGAACAAATTTACTGCACAAAAAGGCAAAACAAATTTATTCTTATGAATTCCACAGGTGATTTAATATGACAATCGGTCTTTTTTTAAATCAAAAATTAATCACGTATCTTTTGCACAGGAGTACACTGGGATCGTAATCAGTACACGGTGTCCTACTTATTGTGTTGGAGTATAACATTGGTTTTGTTTTGTTTGCTACTTATAACTCACTAAATGAAGAAGGGAGAAAGGGGGGAGGGGGTAAAATGAATGGTTGGAGAGAAGGTATAGTTGGCCTAATGAAGGAGAAATAAGCTGAAGGAGACTAGGCTATCAGATAGAGAGAAAGGGTATAATGTACGATCTGGAAAAGGCCACCTTAGAAAGAGATGGAGAACCAAGGAAGACAAAGTGAATGTGAGAAGGATGGGGGTATGAAAAAAAGAGAATGACTTCACAAAAAAAAAAAGAAATGGAGAAGATTCCTGGTTCAAGATGAAGGAAGAGAGACTGAGGATATCATAAAGGAGGACAAGGAGATACTACTAGTAAGCCTACAATGAAAGAAAAATTGAAGGACTGATAGGGCCATAATGAAGGTTTGAGTTGAGATAAACAGAAAAAAGTTGTGATAAAGGAAACGTATAAAGAGAGGATTAATGAAGGAGACAGAGAGGACTATAATGGAGAGAGAGAGAGAGAGAGAACGATTGAGAAAGACAGAATAAGGAGAAAATTAAGGGATACTATTTGTCAAATGACAAAGCACATCAATACACACACATAAAACACATTCAGGAGGAGACTAAACAACAAAATCTGTCAATTTTATAACATTTAAATGCATCTTTGTGGAATATTTCACATTTTTTTATGCGCTTTCTCTGTGCTTTCACACAGTGTATGGCTCCAAGCAGGCTCCAAGCAGGCTACAAGTTTTGGTTGTGCGGCAGCATAAACTGCTCGCATAGAGCCGTGCGTACAGTGCTATATCCACGTGGTAGCGATTGATGATTATAATACACACTTTGTGTGTGATGCAGAGATATATGCAATACTTAACAGTTTTCGTTTCTTGGAAACATCTAAACAAGCTACATTGAAACTCATTTTCTTAATAACAAAATAGTGATCTCTGAGAGACCACCTAAATTATCTCCTTTTTTTAAAATGGCATTTATGTCATTTACACACTTTTATACACACATCATTTGAGTGTATCCACATATACACATTGTACTGAATATATAAAGAAACATTTGATTTCCATCATTTACATATAACTTTTGATCTATAAGAAAAATAAATGAATGCATTGTACAGAGGAATAAAAGAACAATGGGATAAATCTAGACATATTTACTGCCTGCAAGTACAAGGCTGTATGAAGTATATAATCAAATCTTTTGTTCGAAAGCGACATAGATATCATGGCTAAATTCAACAGTGCCTTTGACATTCATGGAACATCACAGCTTTGTATCATACTGTTTCGTAATGTGTTTTGACAAAGAAAGAATCCTGGATCTAAACATGAATTTTGACTTGATAGTTCGTATTAAGCAGTGCTCATTGCAGACTTATTCTTACTTTCTGCATTTATAAACCTATTTTTTCCAAACAAGTTGCCTGTTTACATTTACATTAATATTTTTTTTTTTTTTAAATCTTCACTTGCTTACTTCATAAACAAGTTCAATAAATATGCAAATCAAAATGAATATTCATGTTTATATTTTTTTCACAAGCATGTACATGTATCCCAATATCAATGGCCAAGAAGATAACACAACACTGAAAGAAACTTGGCAACTGTCAGGATAAATGTTTGACAAAGCAAAACAAGAACTAAAAAAAAGAAAAACGATGCACTTGTGAATAATACATAAAATTCATACATAATTATGTTTAGGCCACTCTTCTGGACTACACAAGAAATTATGAACAAAATGACAATGAGATCAAGTTTGAAGGCACACGTCAAAACTTATCAGGCAATTTCTATAATGTGGGTTGGGCCAGTCACAAACTTACAGCCTAATGATACGTCTTTCAAAATACTGAATCTAGACAGTAAGGTTTCTCTTCATAATCTGATGAACAGAGAATACCCTAGAACAACAAGATACATGTATCTCAAATCATGCACTTATATTCATCTAAATCTGAGCAAGACTTACAGTTTCAGTACCAATGCCCAGGACTGCCCAACCCACCCCCCTCAAAAAAAAATTTTTTTTTTAAATGAACATGTGAGAAGAGTCCTTAATGTCTCTGAATAATCTGGTCATTTAGGATGAAATCAGTACTCAAATCATAATGGTTATTACCCCTAGAACAATATTTTGAAATGTCAAAGCAATGATTAAACCCTTGGGCATCTCTTAGACCAGACACTGGAGAGATTACTTCTTTCCTTGTTTCTATAGAAACGCATCAGCTAGTGAGCTCCATCTTGTTTATTGCACATAACTTGCTGGGTTGAACAGGATCTGATCATGGTGAGACACATTTCATGTTATAGCTGTTATCAACTGGGGAAATCAAATACATGTTGTAACATGAATAATTCATTCTACAGACATTATGATATCATCTTCATACAAGCAACAATGATCATTTGTTTCCTGTAGAACTTTTGAATGGGAGAGTTTAATATTTTGTGTTTAGATATGGGAAAAAAGTGGTGATCTCTTCTTAATTGGAGTGGTAACATTGATACCCAAACCAAAAAAAATTTCTGTTTATAGTTGACCGTGCATATTGTAGAATGTATTTTGAAACAGACAATAAATTGCGAGTACATACCCATTAGTAATCAATGTCATTGAAGAAGAGCTTTCAAAAAAAATAATTCATTTCAGAGGGAATATTACATAAAATGAAACATTCAAAGTTAAGCTTAACAGTGAGCACCAAACATATAGATAGCTTAAATATCAAAAATATTATTTGAGAAATACTTCTTAGCAGATACTTTCAAGCAGTACAGTAGAGAAATCTATAAAAAAAAAAAAACCAAAGTGAAGGAAATTTCTAAATACTCCATCTTTCAAAAAGTCACACACAAGTTCAATGTACAATATGTAATTCAGGTTCTTTTCAACTTTGAAGTCAAATGCTTGCTTATGGTTTAACTTAAATTTAGTTTGTAGAAATTACATCATATAAATTACAGCCAAAAAAAAAAAATGCTTATTAACAAAAATCAATGTAAGAAACAAAGAACTGCATGTGAATCAAAACAAACAAACTATCAAAACAATTATAATCTTTGGATAATTCTGAACCTAACAAGAGAAAGAGATATGTATTTGCACATATTCATTAAAATGATAAATAAATTCATTCAAACATACAAGGTGTTCATATTCCAAACTGAAATGACTGAAAATCAACATAACAAGAACTCTATATACACAGTGCACTTTAATACTGTGCAAAAAAAATTAGAACAATTTTGTCATACAAATTAACAAAGACCTTTAAAAATTCACACATTTCATCTTTGGTCAATCTGGCCCACAACTCAAAAAATTTACACCTACTGAACCAAAATCAAATTATACAGAAATACCATTTTCAATAATGCCCAAACTAAGGACTAAGGACAGCCTCTGTAACTTTAATCCATAAGCTCAAATAATGGATTTATATACGATATCCCCATTAAAATAGAGGATCACGTTACTTTTCAAATAATGAAAATACACCATGAAAGAATAACATAATCAAAAATATTCAGGGATCTAAACGAAGGATTGATGTGTCTATTCCATAATAAAGAAATGCCTCAAGATAAGTAAGTTCTGCAGAGGAATGAGTTCAATATTTTGGATATCATAAATATGTTACTGATGATAAGAGCTCAGATCCCTTAAGGAGTTTCCTAGGTTTAACAGTACCAAGTAAATGACAGAATGGAAAACATCTGCGGTAAATAAACTATCGTCATGCTTTTCCTGCTAACATATATACTACAGGACTTCGCAAACATTGAAAATCCCCCTCTAACGCAATATCTATACCTAGAAGGCCCTTCCCATGTGAATTACACTTGGATTATGAGCACATACGAGGCTTTTGCAACGTCCACAATTTTCTATAAGCTATGCACTCGGGTGTTACACCTAGCCACAAGCAATGTAGTGAAGTATTTTTCGAACATGTTACATAAATATTATATGGGTGAAGATATCGGTATAGCTATAATATACGTTGTGCTGAGAGGTAGAAGGGCGTTAACTCTACGTACAATGAGATGAGTTAACGCCCTTCTGGTTATCAGTACTAGATACCTGTAGGTAGGGGTAACACTTGAACTTGATAATGAGATGATGAGTCTGGTTTTGATCAAGCTAAGCATCTCATCTTCTCATTCCTGTAATACAAATGATATAGATCCCTCTTGGGAAGCGTGTACAAGAAAGCCGACACATTTCTGCAAGGCATAGACAACACATTTTCTCACGACTTCCAGAAAGGCACAATTTTTTTTTCTCTTCAAAGACGGCAAGATATCTGAGTATCTGGATCCCATTGCAGAAATGAGCACATATATAGCATATATTTGCTAATCAATAGTAATAAATTGTTTGTGAATATAATGGCGTATTTTTGATTGATATTCAAAGAGAGTTCCTACATTCCTACAGATTGGGACTACTCTGAAGCTTTGCGTATGGGTATGCGCACTAACGAGTGCTTTTTGCTACTGATGCAACTGCTGCATTAATGTCAATATAAAATTGTGAAATCCACAAACGAACTGCACTGGTTTGTGCATCTTGCAGTGATTTCTTCAAGATAAATCCCAAAACACACAATTGTTTTAAGAAATGCTCCAAGACATAAATAAAGGCTTGTTCACACATGAACCAGCAAACTGCGGCACTTTACCTAGGCAATTTTTCTTTGCATGTAAACAAAAAGCAAGAGGGGGTGAAAAAGTAGAAGCTATGCTCAACAAAGGCCCGAAGCTTGCGCATTTATCACAGAAATGTGAGCGCATTATGTTTATTTGATTTTATTTTGCCCTGGTGGTTTACTGCAGCATATGTGAACAAGCTTCAAGACTCAGATAAATGTGAACAGGTCACAATATTATAGAAGAGTCAATGTTCATATTCACTGCTCATTTGTTTCTTTTTGTACATGTATACTAACACTGTCAATAGTAATAATACTATCAGATTGTCTTTGCTGATTGAGAAAATAATACTGCATATATATATATATAATATATATATATATATATATATATATATATATATATATATATATATATATATAGCCACAAACTGAACTGGATGACAATTAAAGCTGTAAGTCCCCTGGGTAATGTTTCATCAAACTGTCATAAGTACAAGTTCGCCAACATCCCATTGAAACAAGTGTTAATCTAAATACATGTGTGCAACAAAGGCTGCTAATTGTTTTCACTTGGCTGTGTGCTATAAGATCAAGACATGCGAAGCACACTTTACCTCAGTCTTTTATTTTGCTGTGGTGGTTTAATAGACCTGTTCACTAAGTTATTCAAATTTATGGATTTTTCTTTCCTTGGGACCTAGTAACAAGGTATTCCATTAACCTGTTATTAATGAATGAACTACAATACTTGGAATCCAGTTTGTATACATTACTTGTTGCTATGTCTGACAAGCCTCTGACAAGCTTTCAGGTTGTCAAGAACAACCTTTGTTTTAAAAGTATGCATAAAATTTGAATATATTTGTAAACAGGTCTATTGAGGTGGTTTAATATGTAATGTATGAACTTTAAAGAGAAGGTTGAGTTCTGGAAAAGGTGAAAAATAATTTGTGAGCTTTCTCATTCCTTTTATGTCAGTTTGGAAGAACATCATAGCAGAAATGTCTCCTGAAAAGGACTGCTTTTCAAATGCCTTCATATTTGAAATATGACAAGAAAAAGCTGAAGTGTTCGGGCCGAACATGCGTGCCACATGTGTGTGTAGTCCTATATACCCATTTATGTGTGCAGTGCATGTGCTTTTTCAGCAAGATTTAGTCAATTTCTTTTTGTTTTGATGATTCCAAAACCTCACAGTAAGCACCAATTCTTATGTAGACACGATCAACCTTTCACAATGTGATTGCATGACCAGAACTCAACTTTATCTTTAACACAAAACAAAAAAGACCGTATATATGTGTGAAAAAGGGATGAGAGATTTAACATGACAGAGAAAGATTAAAAGAGGGGGGATTGACAGAATGTAGTTCATGGTATAAGTCACGAATAATATGAGAAACACCTACAATGAAACAATAGTCGTGTAATTCAAATTATACTATAACTAAACACCGATTGTCTTCTGTAACTCAATTGTAGGAAAATCGAGGGAGGAAATTGAGGAGCACTTGTCAGAAAAAAATTTATGCAGCACCATTGAGGGGTTTTTTCTGATTATTCATGATGATGACTGAAAGAGGAAAGACACAGAAGAACTCCATTCAAACACAATTTGCATCTAATTTCTACCGGCTACTTCATAGTATCTATGCATTAGTTTAATGAGTTTGGAAATTTGTAGTGAACAAAGATGCTATGATACAAGCATAAATAATCTGTGAAGGCACAGACATGCTTCAAAATAAACTTCTTTTATTCACTTTGATGCAAGATTAAAGGCCTATGGCACTATGCCAATGTACAGCTAGCATAGTGAAGCATAACTACTTGAAATCAGTTTTGTTCTGTTCGTGCTGAGACACAGACCCCCCCCCCCCCCTCCTTCCCCCTTCAGACCAAAAAAGAATAAATAAATACAGTAATGACTAAAGGGCCCAGCTTTTAGAAATAGGAAAGAGATATTATAGACTGGTAATGCTTGCAAGTGGGGCTTGCAGGGGAATACTGTAGCTATTAGGACTGGTCCAGGAGGTGGTAGAGCCATTTAGACTTGGAGAAGGGGCACAGCTACTTAAACTCTTCTGGGAAGGGGTGCAACCAGAGGCACAGCTGCCTGGTAGTTTAGAGCACTTGGAGGACGCCACACTGATGTCATTGTTATTGTTCTGCGAGTCCTTGGTTTCCATGACGACATGGACGCGCTGATGTTCTCTTCGCCAAGTCCTCCAGACGATGCAATGGTAGCGTAGTGACATCTGCAAAATGGGAGAATTGAAGAAAAAAAAAGCAAGGAATAGTATTGAAAAGAATTAACTGAAGAAGTTTCCAGAAATCAGCAATATTTGGTATTATACAAAAGTCAGCTAATCCACCTGTTGGATTTATTACAACAGCCTCTTACAACACAATTTCTATACTAAAAAACAAACAAACTAATAAATCAAAATTGCTCCCCTAAAGATATTTGAAAATGTTTGCAACTCCATTTAAAGGGGGTTACCCTCAAAGAAAAGAGTCGCCCATCCATTATCATACATAGTATTACATAACGGTACCTTGACAGAGAAGCCACCAGTCTAAAATTAACAGGCAAACATTTTAATTTTTCACTTACATGTACATGTACATAATGTACATGTATTCAGAGGCCAAAACCTGCACATACAGGCCAACAAGGCCATATATTCTACAGACAAGTAATACACATATAAATGATCTGAGAATTTTTTTTTTTTTTGGGGGGGGGGGGGCAGGGGGAGGACTTTATAAATACACAAGATATTTGTAGAGGTATAAGAGAAGGAAATATTTCATGCAGAAAGTACTAATGGAAAAGAAGACCTATATCCCCAAAAAGAAAGCAGATAAGATGAATAAGGTTGATTGAGCAAATTCACAGATCTTTGAAGTGAAATATAAACCCACAATGCTTTCATATCTACTGAAGATGTGCATATAAATGTGTGTATATGTATATGTAGATATGTATACATATATATACCTAGATTAAACCAAGGGGCGAATTTTGTTTTTTTAATACTGTATATATGTATATCAGTGCGAAATGACGTTACACAGAATTAATGGATTCAAAATGTTAGTATATGTTTAGAATTAATTTGATTCAATTTGCATTTATGGCAAAAATAATCGTATAATAACTACCTTTTGTGTGCGATAAGGTATTTTTAGTAAATCCCCAAACTATTCATATAATCAAGAAAAACAGACATCGCCCTAAGTCCAACCTCAGGACATTAGGTCCCCAAGCATTATACATACAGATTTTCCATGTTATATTATACGAAAATGAGTTCTCCCTACCGAACAAAACTTTGTAGACATATAAGTAATTTGGCGCCCTCTACATTTATATCGATAGAATGCTTCCTACCCCTACAGAAATGGGAAAAAACGGTGCCGAAAAAGTTAAGGTGAATCGAAAAATTCGCCTTAACGTCGGCTTCCCCCTTCCGTTGAATATTTCGCAAAAAAATCAAATCAAGTAGGAATTATGTAAGTTTATATATATATATATATATATATATATATATATATACACACACACACATAATTATTGTTTAAATAACCATCCATCACGGACGATAGTAAATAAGCCCAAAAGAAACAATGAAAAGTTGACGAGATTGCAAAAATTATGTTGACTTTTCATTCTGTTTCTTTTGAGCTTATACATATAGAGGTCAACAATAAATAAAACAATCGTTGAGAGGTGAAATATATCAAATTTTTTCGCCCACAGCACTTTATCAGGAAATGATGAACTTCATTGAAAAATGCATCCAGCAGCAAGGCAACGCAGTACGTTAAGCACAACACGCTAAAGGACAAGCCCAACAGAGCGCAACAAAGCAAAAGTGCAAAGGAGGGAGAAGAGAGAGAGCACTAGAGAGAAAAGAAAGAGAGAGAGAGCTAGAGAGAAGAGAGAAAAAGAGAGAAATTCTTTTAAAAAAAAAAAAAAAAAAAAAAAGCTTTATGACTTACATGTAGCTTTAAGACTGGCAACATTTGTATTTTCTCTATGTTTGCTTACCCCATTCCATCAAAATTCATGAATCTACAGAAGACATGTGTACATTATAAACACATTAGCTTGGTTCTTAAGAACGGGACTAGATATGAACCAGTTTTCAAATTGGCAACATTTGTAATTTTCTTTGATTACTACCCCATTCAAACAAATTCATGAGTCAGAAATAGACATGCAAACTTAATTTAACAAAGTTCACTTTCTATGAGAAAACACATATTTCAATCTACATGTAGTCAACATGTTTCAAATCAAACGACTTAAATTCGTACATCAATCCTGGCACCAAGCAGCATTTGGTCATATGAAAAAAAATAGGAACAAGTTTTTGCAACTTTTTCTCTTCTGCTTATGAAGGTAACTAAATATTTATATTGTCGGTGGGGTGATAAAACCTCTTAACTCATTTTCTGGTGAAAATTGTTTTTCTTCATAAGTTTGTAGCTAAGGACTAATTTGATCGTCTCATAAAACCCATGTAGAGCATATTTGAAAAGTATTATGACACATATGATCTCAAAAGGAAGGTCGTCAATGCACTTACTGTGTTAATTGTGACAGTTTTTTTGCTATCCTGAAAATTTAACATTTTTGAGTTACGAGGTTGTATCACCCCATCGATGATATATTCATTATTTTAGGACTAAAAAGGAAAGATTAAGATGCAAAACCATGAAATATGAAACTTTGATACTAACGATTTGCAATGTCGCTTAACATGCAACAGCTGAAACTCTTTTATGGCATCTTCTTGAAGCTTATAAACCAAAAAAAATCTTTAAAAAAATTACATGAAATGCAACTCCATCGATTTTTACTTAGCCATATCTCACAAGATCATATACAGATCAGTCACAGATTTAGTGTGACAGTTTCTAATGTATGTACATTAAGCTAGCAAAAGATCATTGATGACGTGCTTATATTCTTCAAATTTGTACAAAGATAGACATAAAATAGTCATACATTACTGCTTGCAATAATAAGTGCCAGATGAGGATAACAAGGAAATGGGTTACAGTCTGTTCATTAAAATGAATATTTCAAGCTTCCATTGCTACAAAATATGATTTCAATATTACCCCCCCCCTTACCTTGTAAGAGTAACTCACTTCGATATAATACTAGCTCCCTTTCAATATCACTTTCTCTCTCTCTAACTCTCCCTCTCTCTCCCTCTTTCTTTCTTCCTCTCTCTCACTCTCTCTCTGTTACTAGACCTCTTTAGGGCAGCTTCACCTAGCTTCCAGGCAAATGTTATTACCTGGACAATGCTCCAAATGTGATTCCGAGACGTCTACCAGAAGATATATGGAACATACACGCCAGACTAATATGAGCTGCCCTATTTCTTGTCCCAGATATTGTCAAACCATTTGTTGTTCTAGCTCCAGCTATCCAGTCTCCGAGCCAGGCCTGATTACCTCCCTAGTATACATGTGTGTATATATACACTGGGAGTGTGTTTAGACAGCTAGAAACAGATAATATATGACTGAAACTCTTGAAACATGTTGTTGTCAGAAACTCTTGTGTGGGTAGTAGTAGGCCTAGTGCAAAGAGTAGGGTCCTTTTTCCATTTCCTTTTACTTCAAACAAACATGTACCTATCAATTGAATAGTTGTTTAATAGCCATAACACCCATAATACACTTCAGCACATGTGTAAAAAAAAACAACAACAAACAAAACAAAACATTCTCCTGGGTCATAAAGACCATTTAAAGAGAGGGTTGCATTCTGGGAAAGGTGAAAAATAATTTGTCAGCTTTCTCATTCATTTTATGTCAGTTTGGCCTTGAAGAACATTATAGTAGAAATGTCTCTTGAACAGGATTGCTCTTCAAATGCCCTCATATTCGAAATATGACGAGAAAAAGCTAAGTGTTCGGGCCAAACATTCATGCCACATGTATGTGAAGTCCCATATACCCATTTATGTGTGCAGTGCATATGCTTTTCAGTGAAATTGGGTCAATTTCTTATCATATTGATGTTTCCAAAACCTCACAGTATACACCAATTCTTATGTAGACATGATCAACCTTTCCTAATTACTTTGAGACAGTTTCTTTCACAATGTAATAGCATGACCAAAACTCAACTTCCATCTTTAAATATCCTTTTCTGTTAGAGTTATAATAACTCATTGTTCACCTGAAATTATTTGATCAATATACACACTGATAGAAACTTGTCTTTACCTGCAGTTTGAGGTAAATATGCTGCTTTAGTTTGATCTTATGTAAGTAGCATGTGCCTTTTTAATAATCTAAATAATTAGCAAACATGTGCTAGCTTGCAGACAGTGGCTGTCAAAAAAGGTGGTTTTGCTGATTAAAAAAAAAACTTTAGTAATCCATCTAATCTAATCCAAAGCATCCTAAAGATTAAAACACATTGAAATTTATACCACAATGATCTTGTCAGAAATAACATTCTAAACGAAACAAAGATATCAACCACCTTTCCAGATATAGGACATGATTCATCCAATCTAGGTCACTGCATCTTTTGTATTGTCTGGCACTTTCAAGACAACATTAATAATCAATCTTCCTTTTTTTTCCTAGGTTATTTCTTCCAAGTGTACAGTATGCTTCCTCTTCCTCCCCCCCCCCCCCCCTTCCCTCTTTCTCTCTCTCTCTCTTTCTTTCTCTCTCTTTCTTTCTCTCTCTCTCTTTCTCTCTTTCTTGCTCTTTCTCTCTGTCTCTCTCTCTCTGTCTCTGTCACTATCTTTCTCCTGCTTGATTACATGTGCTGGTTATGTAAAGCCCACCGCACACTATACGATCGGTCTACGATCTGATTTTGAAAGAAAATGTTATAGCATTATATATAAACAGTTAAATACATAAAATATGTTTGATTGCAGTTCTGAATAGTTACATAGATAGTAAAATTGAAATTACGGCCTATTGCAAGCCTTCTAGTCAGAGGAAAGGCCAGATCGGCTCCGAATGTCAGAGCAGTCCTGCGATTGTCTACGATTTGAAACGGCTTTGGCCCTTATTCCGGGTATAAGGCTGACATCGCACCAAATTCCTATGTTGAGTATTCATATTATTGTTCATAACCTGAATCAGGTAACTTTCAATTGTTAAAATGCCTACATTTAATGCTATACAGTATTGCGATTTATTTCCAAAATCGGATCATAGTCGATCGTATAGTGTGTGGTGGGCTTAAGGAAACTTAGGCAAATGTTACAAGTTTAGTACAATGCAAGCCAAAATACAAAAGGATCAAACGAAAGAGATCATATCAATAAGAATCTGAGTATATTACATTTGCCTCTTTTTTTTTTTTTTTAATTATTAATTTCTGTACAGTGACATAAAATAGCACAATGCCAATATAATTGGACCTTAAGGCAGATAAGCTCTATGAAAAACAGCTTTTCCACTAGTAAAATGGACAGTAGTTTTCTTGGTTTTCTTGCTGTCCATGATATTTTGGATTGATTTTTCACTATATGTGTAGCTTAATATGATTTTAGATATTTTTGTCAGTTATCCTTTTCTTTTTTACAAAAATATACTCGAGAATAAAGAACAGAGAGAGAGAGAGAGAGAGAGAGAGATCATGGGGATATATCTGCAACATCTGATTCCACCATAGTGATATCCTATAGACATTCTGTCTCAAGGTCACTTTCAAGAATAATGATGACAATATCCCCAATGTCTTCAATGAATGCTCTGTGTTAAAAAAGTACTTTGTTTCCATGGGAGCTCCTTTTGTTTGAATTTGCTTGAAATGGAAAAGTGATTTTGCAGCAATTTGTTTAATATTTTCCCTTTTTTCTCCAGCTTTTTTCCTTTTTTTTTTTTCCTCCAGCTATATGTGAGCTTTCCGGAGTGAAATCGCTCTTTGCTCCTACTATTTTCAATGAATAATTTCCAACTACCATATTTCTTATCATCCCTTGCTAAGAAATATTATCATTCTGACCAGCCACTGATAACACAATAATGTTTGGTATTTTTATGATTCTCCCTATCAAAAGATATGTGTGGAGAAGAATGACTGTAATTAACAAGCATCAAGATGACAATAAAGTACAGGACAAGCGACCATTTTTTCCCTTTTTAGAAGTTTGATAAACTTTGCTTTAGCAGGAGGAAATGTTTTCTAGATGCCAAAGATTTGCAGACTTTAATGATCATAATATATTTGACTCTCCAACTTGTCTGATGACTCGAGAGATAAATATCACATTTTATGTATCTATACTCAGCCCTGGAGCAGGGGAGATATTATTCTGACTCAGAAATCATAATGGCTCCCAGTGTTTGTACAATGCCTGATGAAAAACAGCCACTTCAAACTGCCAACTAGACGTGCGACTAGCCATGACCATTTCAATGAATTATATTCTTGAGGGTTCACAGAATGTATACATAAGGTAACATGTAAGTATGTGGGCTTGAAAGATGTGGTACTTTTAGTTGATTTATTATTTTCTTTAAATGGTTGTGATATGGAATAAGTGAATATGAACAAGTCAACAGAAAGTGAGATATATAGGCCTAATGATATCCGATATCTGTTCATATCTTGAAATGGATCAAATAGGGCTAAATTTCAAAAGACAAACAATTTCATAGGCTTACTGAAGTACTTGATGCAAGCAACTGATCCAGAAGTTACATTAATGTATGACAAAAAGGTAACATGATAAACTAATTAAAGATTGCACAAAATTGAATTTTGATAAATTTTGCCATTACTGAAACCATGATTATTCCGTTGAATATTCAGATTTCTTGAATAAAATGATATAGGAATGTTATATAGAATGTACCCCCAAAATGTAAAAAGATAAGCTTTTTGTTGTACACAGAAGCTCTTTTAGAATTTGCCATTGTAAAAGTCAGACCACCCCCCCCCCCCCCCCCCCCCGCCCTGCCCTCTTGAAGTCATTTTTATGAACTTCATTTTTTTGTTTACAGAGTTTTTTTCAGTGTTCAAGACTTTCCAGAGCTAAATTGCTCTCTCCTCTTTTTTATTGTTTCACTATAAAAAAAAATAAAAAAAAGATTACTACAAAAGACTATAGAAATGAGTATCTTCTCTTCTCATTCACTGGTTGACCTTCCCTACAGTTCTTATATGAAGGGAAAATCCCTATTGATCTAACCCACATACTGAGTATCCCATGGTCATTTACTTTTAAGATCCTAAACACCCAGCAGTGGCATATTGTCCAAGTTGGCAACACATCCTATGCTTTTATCTTTCTCACTCCAGGCTTTTAGCAATTATATTTCTTTTCCCCTTCTCCTTGCCTCTGATTGGCCAATGGAGATGCCAAGGTTATCACAGCCTGAGGGGCATGCATTGCATGCCTTAATTCTTTCCTTTCACCTTAATGTCCTTGTAAAGGTACAATAAAGATTTACCCATAATAAAGGTCATTACAGTATTTATGATTTTAATACACCAAAGGGCCAGCTTGCCTAGAGATATATAGCTTATTAGCAGTGGCCCTTAGGGTCAGGAGGGGTGCAAATAGATCGAGTTGCACTCTTTACTATTGTTTCTTTCTTATCATCCCCTATCTAATCTGGCACATCCCTGGAAAGGCAATGATCACAACTTAACAAGCGCCTTGGATAGGATTAACAGCCTTAGGTCCCCTTTGTCAGTGATTTTTAGCGACAAATTTGCTCTCAGCCAATCAGATGCAAGGATTTCAGTAGCTTGTAACACTTGTCCGTAAAAATCACTGACAAAACACTCGATGAAGTGCTCCCCTGGTTGCTTACCTCCAGACATTAACCAACATATGTATGAAAATAAACGATCAACTACTGACATGTAAACCCTAGACTTAAAATATGAGTTGGACTGATTTTATTACATGTAGCAGTAAGAATTGGATATATATAACCTCTATCTATGAAGCGTTAAAATTATGAAATAGCAATTGTTCACATGGGAGAGACATGCCTCACCAAATACGACATATATGTAGTACAGAAAAACACTCCAGGAACATGTTATTGCAGAAATGCAAATTTGATGAGAGCAACGCAAATTTCCAGATGGATTTCCAATGCGCTCCATCCAGGGCCCCCGTCGGTCGTCAGCTAATGCGTAATTCATGTAGCCTGGCGGTACAGACACATTGCCATGACAACCAGACAATTGAGGTTCATCATTGTTGCCACCCTAGTTTGCAAATTTGTTCCAAGTGTGGTTAATGTCTTTACAAATTGTCTGGTAATCAACAGACAGTGACTACCAGGGGAGCCTTTTGGCTTCAGTCACGCTCAGAGGATCTACCTAGATGTATAATTCTGGAATACACTCAGGTGTTGAGAATCATTAGAGTTGTAGGGATATGGTCAAGGTCTGACGTTCAAATTTGCTTCTGATTGCCAATGGACACTTATTATTCATTATTCAAGTAAGTGATTTACACAGCATGAACAGTGTATGATGCATCATAAGAATCAAGTCTTATTCTCATTTTAAAAAAGGGGCTTCAGAGTATTACAACATTTGTATGGGTCATGTTGTACAAAAAGGTTTCTTTGGTAGGAAATGTTTTGAACAAATGCATTTTTATGAAATCATGCACATAAAATTTTGAGTGCTTTTCTACTTGCCCTAATCCCAAATACAATACAATTAATTGTAAAATGCATAGGTGCACCTGAAAGTCAAAATAAGTTCGAAATAAAAAGAAAAAACAAAACAAAACTGTGTTGAAACCAAAACATTTGTTGACTGATTTAATTGCTTCTGAGCCTAATAAGAAGGATAAAAATTTGAAATTTTACCACCATTCAGGAAAGTAATAAGTCAGTTGGAATACTGAACACAACAGTATATTGCCTTTGTCAAATTTGAGTCAAAGCAGCAGAAAGGAACGTTTAGAAAATAACGATCTCTTTTTCAAGAATACAAAGGGAAACTCATTGTAACTGCATCTTACCAGGCTCCAGAAGAGATAAATGAAGATGAGAACGCTTGCCAAGGCAACCAGACCGATGCCCTCCCAGCCACGCCCCTCATAGAAGTTGAGGTAATGGTAGGCACCATTGAGGCAGAGCCATGTGGACACACAGACCAGAGGGGTGAGGAGCGTGAAGCAGCTACAGTCTGTTAAGATGTTACGTCTGTCACGGATGCGCTCCGGCTGACGGATCCACTGAGTTGGGAATAACAGAGACAGATGGCCAGGATGTGAGGTTACGATACGGTTCAAGAGTCCACTTCAAGACTTGGTGTCAGACAGCACTTTTCGTTAGGAACATTGAGAATCTTGACAAAGACATTTTCAATTTGAATATATTGAATTTCTCTTAAATCATTTTACATGTCTGTACTATATTGATAAGGAAATATCTTGGAACTTCAGTTTATGTGATTGAGAGAGAGCATATATACATATGAAAAACACAAACACCTATATATCATGACCATGACAGGATATAAGAGACTTAATGACTTCTGGTCTATGGTTTCAAGCAAAATGCACTTTATAGAGGGTTGACCTCTAAATTCTACATTCTACCCAGAACATAGGAAGACTAATGACAGAATAACAGTGTAAGACTTGCAAGGTATTAAAATTAAAAGAGTTGGCAAAGGCTAGATGTAAATCACTATACGACAAGTCCCTCGCCCCCCCCCCCCCCCCACCAACCCCCACCCTTCCTTAACTAATCAATGATGATGTTCTACCAAGACTGATTACTGAAGGAAACCTGCTACAGTCAAGGAAGACATGTATCAAATGAGAATCCTTAAATATTACATTTCTAATTAAAAATTTGTTGCATGACATATACCTCCGAGAATGGTCTGCCTTTGCGCTCTGTTGTGAAGTGGAAGTCACAAAGTTCACAAGCATCTTTTCCTCTCGTCTGTAGCCACTGTTCTAAGCATTTGCGGTGCTGGTAGCTGAGCGTGCCTGAACAATGGCACGGCGCTAGCATGTCCTCATCTGATAAGGGGCCCTCGTGGCAGATTCGACACATGGGCCCATCACCGCTGCTAAGTGAGCCAAAACTGTAGAGATTCAGAGAAGAAGAGAGGAATTACTGCAGGAAGTTTGTTGATATATCATTCATTATACTGTACATGCATTCTATCTTCAAAAAAAAAAAAAGAAGTAAAGTAAAGACTTCGATAGTGAAAATCAGTCATGTTTAAATCAAAGAATCGAATCATGTACAGAATAACCGCAAAAGATTAGTATCGTACAATTGGGAAGAAAATTAAGTAGAACACTTCTCAAAGTTTTGTCCCCATTCACCTATATTTTTCAATAAAACATGAATATACATGTACATGTGAAAGATACAGACTTGCAATTATAGTCCCATGTTTTTACATTTTCACTTTTTATATTCATTAGAGGCTTGTATGAATGTCTCCAAAATGAGAAGGCCTAAATCTACCTCGGAGCACATCCAGTATCAAACAATATTCACTATATGGTATACATGGTAAGGAGTTAAAGAGTTTAAATGATTAGACTAATCGATCACAAGGCCAGCCACTTTTCTATGACACAAAAGTAAAACAGCTTATAGCTTACTATAGCATGAACAATGTTGTAAGCATGCTGAAGTATCTTCCTTAATGCAAGCACCCTCTGTTAATCGTTTAATCTGTGATCAATACTTTTAACAGCCAGCCAGACACAATAAGCTGTGACCTCAGTAAGTGTGACTCGCCGCATTACATTGTGATCACTTTCCTGTTTAACAGACATCAGTGTCATCGTGTTACAATCATTACCAGAAAATTTCTCAATGTAGGCCAACATGTAGAAACCAATTACAGAGCAGATAGATGATGGATTCCATTCTTTCCTTTCTGCCTTTCAGTATTAGAAAGACAAAAAAAAACCCACCTTATACATTTATACTGTGGACTTTAATACTTTAATACTTTATTTTTACCCTCATTGTTTGGCTGTATGTTTAAATACACGCCACATGCTTTACAAAAAGTGTATATTTCTCAGCATTTCAAAATAATCAAAATATATTTCCCCAATGCCCGTTTGAAAAGTGGCTTGTGAACATTGTTAACTACTTTCAGGGCAATGGTCAAAAACTATTGCTGGACTACTCAGGGATAATAAGCAAATAATTACCGTTGGTGAAGGTGATGGGACAAACTATCCCTTCCGAGGCGATCTGAATGTAGCTATCTTTCCGAAGCGAAGCTGAGGAAAGATAGCGTTATACATTCAGATCGCCGAGGAAGTGATAGTACGTCTCATCGCCTGAAATCAAAAGGTGATTATTTGCTTTATATTCCACATCTGAAACATTTAACTGGTACGAGAAAGACAATTATTGTCTACTTCTCGAAAAAGACATTTAGGTACGAATTCACAAAAGAAGTTAAAACTGGGTGCGCACAATTGTTTTATCATTTTAAGCGCGCGATTGGGCAATGCGCGCTTATTTTAGTACGCCTATGGAGCTATTCGTAAAGGTCATGCACTTTTCATTTTGACTATTCCTAGAGGTCACGCACTTTACAATTTGACTATTCGTAAAGGTTACGCACTTTCATTTCGCGCGTACCCAAAATATTGATAACGCACTGTGACTCTATAATGGACTTAAAGGGCAATCCAACCTTGGTAATAAGATGATTTGTGTGAAAGCAGAAAAATAAGAAAAACAGGATGGTGAAAGTTTGAAAGAAATCGGACAAGGAATAAGAAAGTTATGGATGTTTGAAAAATGAGATCACTACTTCTATGCGAATCTCAAATTGGTAATTTGGTGATTCAATTGTGACATTTTTGTGGACAACTCTCCCATTTGTCGTACACAAAAATATCATTAATTTGCGGTTTTCTTCGAGGCGCTTTTACCCTCGGGGCAGTACTCAAAATATATTGGAGATAACATATCTTTATAGGTCCTCATGAAAGAAAAAGATCCTACTGAGTAATACATTTTGAAAAAAGTGACATTTTAGCTATTTTGTATGTTGGAGCGAATGGGGGAGTTGTCCACAGCTACATCACAGTGACATTACCTATTCGGCCAATTTGAAATTCCCATGTGTATAGTGATTACAACTTTCAAAAATTCATAACTTTCTTATTGCTTATCCGATTTCATTCAAACTTTCACTAATCTGCTTCTCTGATTTTTCCTCTTTCTTTCAAAGCAACTTGCTGTTAAGGTTGGATTTCCCTTTAAGAGATCAGCGAAACACATAAGCACTATTCCGTCAAGATCACAAACTTTTCTTCTCGGGTCGATTGATTAGGAGAACTACATTTTATCATGTGATTATCTGTTGACCAATCTAACAGCAAGATTCTTAGAATGTGGAATATAAAAGGATATATGTCTACAATTTTGACCCAATATTTAGTTTCCTACATTTCAGATTTTTATACACAGTATGAAGCAGGCCTACAACTACAATTGTACAATGTTCAGGAAAGGCAAATGCTCTCTCTTTAAAACTCTCATCTTCAAGAAGAAATTTAAGAAAAAATTACTTTCACCATCTGACTCTTTCTAACAACAAAAGCAACACTACATAAAAGAATATTTTGAATCATACACTGTATGCCTATCAAAAGAGAAGTAGACTTGTACCAAGACAGCATAACGTTGTGGAACTTCTCTTTCTTCTCTTCCTCTTCCTTTGCTCTCTCATTATATCCTCCATCCATCACTTCTAAACACTCTACCCAGACCATGAAGGCTGTCTCTTGAATTAACAAGAGAAGTGCAAACCTCAATGTAACCCCTCCCTGCTAGTATATTGTCTATCTTCTATTCATGCACATCCACTAAGCACGAAACAGGGCATCATATGCACTGGACATAATTTCACACAATACATGTGCGCTATATGTCACGTCTTTTCACCTCATCATTACCTAACACCCTGACAAGTGGTCATTATTTTTTCTCATTGGGGCCAGAGAGTGACCTCAGCTCTAATTGGAAGTCTCCTGTGCCCAGACATATTGTTGAATGACCACTGGTGCCAACAGAGAATGGGTCAATAAGAATGTCCACTAATCTTGTCACTGCGCATGATTTCAAGCATGGCAGATGTGCCTTTACAGAAATGGAACATTGCATTGTAATGCATATAAAGCTTCCTGAATGTCCTAAGTTTGTGTTGTTGCACAACCTATCTCCAATGTAGAATGGCAACTTCCTGGCAAGACATATAGTAAAGGAGAAACAAGACAAAGGGGGCTTTGCAACTTTCACAACAAGAAAGATATCTAGAGAGGAAATATTCCGTATTCTTTGGCATAATTTTCTAGTTTTTTAATGATTACATTCATATAATCTCTTTTATTTTAATCACTTTGACATGACAAACTGCTATTTTTTATGCAAAAACCCTGCATACATTTGAAATGGAACACAGTGATAACTGTTACATCACATATTGGATTTATTCCACCAAAAAAAATTTTTTTTTACAGCTGCATGTAGTCCTACATACCAATGCACCTGCCATATCAAGGCAGTGTCTCACGGTACCATCTTTTACCTATAAGTACAACTTTGCAGACATCCCATTAAAATGTGTGTCAATTTTATAGCATGTGTTTCAATGTGACTCTGGTAAACTTAGTCTCATGACAGTTTCATAAGCCGTTGCCCCGGTCTACACAACAATCCTTACATTTGTCCTATGAAATATATCATACATGTTCAGTACATATAACAAGAGCATAAGCGATAGTGTGTCTCGCCCACTCGCATAAATAACATGAATGTACTGCAAGTGCACCTATCACCCAAGTTTGGTTGCCATTGCAGCAACAAGTGCAGAGTTATGTGTCATAAGAGAGTCTTGCAGGTAAACTTTAACATATGACCTCAAATGACCTTTGACCTTATCACGTGACCTCCGACGGCACCATAACATGCTGGTCTCCTTAGTGCATCTACAACCCAAGTTTGGTTGAAAAGTGAGTGACGGTTCCAAAGTTATCTGTCATAAGAGAGTCTTGCAGGTAAACTTTAACGTTTGACCTGAAATGACCTTTGACCTTACCACGTGACCTCTGAAGGCACCATAACATGAATGTACCCCAAGTGTGTGTGTGTGTGTGTAATTGGGTTTTTACAAACGTGTATCAATCAGATATGATTATTTACGTCTGGGGACCGACCTTTAACGTCACCATCCGAAAGACGTGACTCAGTTTCGAACCTGGGTCCGCTGAATCGGTTTATAACTTCCACTGTAAGCTGGATTACAGGCGCACGCCACAACGCCCAGTGCATCTACCACCCAAGTTTGATTGCCATTGCAGCAACATGTGCCGAGTTATGTGTCATAAGAGAGCCTTGCAGGTAAACTTTAAACGTATGACCTCAAATTACCTTTGACCTTATTACGTGACCTCCGACGGCACCATAACATGAAGGTAGCCCCAATGCATCTATGACCCAAGTTAGGTTGTAATCCAAGCAACTGATGTGAAGTTATTTGTCAAAAGAGAGTCTTGCAGGTAAACTTTAACATATGAAAAGAGAGTCTTGCAGGTACTCTTTAATATATGACCTCAAATGACCTTTGACGTCATCATGTGACCTCTGACAACACCATAACATGAAGATACCCCTAGTGCTTCTATCACCCAAGTTTGGTTGCCATTGCAGCAACAGTTGCCAAGTTATGCGTCCTAAGAGTCTTGCAGGTAAACTTTAACATTTGTGACGGACGACGGACGACGGACAACGGACAGACGCCATTTGGATCCCTTCACCTCCGGTGGGCGAGACAAAAAGTATTTCAACATTCTTAATATTTTATTGTTCCATGAGCACATTTAGGTCTGAATCCATTTTCTAAATGATGTTTGGTAGGTTGTGATTGGGTAAGAAAGTAAAGAAGTCTGTAGTCCTTATTTCAAACAGCATGATGCATATATGTCATGAGAGTTTCAGAATGCTTGCAAATTGTAAGATATAATCTGTCTAGGAATAATTTGCTATTTGGTCTTACCCTGAAAGAAAGGTGGGGGAGGGGGTGCCACCTTTTTAAAACCACTCTTAGGGTGGTCATATGGTTATCTCTTGACACTTTTTTGTGTAATAGGATCTACAGATCATTATAGTATTTACCTGGTCATGCTGATAAGTGACATTCCCTTTGGTCCTGGAGGTGCACATTGCTGAAGACACGATTCTGTTCTTGAACACCTAGACTGATGGAACTCTTCTAAATCATTCTCATTCACAATCACAAAGCACTCCTCGGGTTCACAGCTGGATGAGGATGTCCCTCCAACACACCTGCTCAGATTTTGTTCATCTTTGCAGAAGAGAGGGATGTGGTCAGTCATACTGGACATGGAATGGTTACTACTGATAGGTTGGGAAGTAGATGCAGCTGGTGGGGAACCAGCCGTGCTTGAGAGGGACACATTGAGATGGTTAAGGGATAAGGAAGGCAAGAAAGGGCTGGACATCATTGCACTTGGACACTGTGGACTGGATGATGGAAGTGCCTTAGGATCATCCAAAGAGCACTTCCTGAAGCAGTCTTGTGATGGATCTTTGGTGTCTTCACAGTGTTCTTCTGATAAAAGAGGAGCTCCACTGTTCATACCAGTTTGAAAAATGCTGTCCCTTGTTGTGTCCATTGGTGAAGCGATTGGCCTTGGTCTATCGGAAGATTTGTCCAGATTATCTGGCACATTTGCCAAGAGACAGTCTCTCTCCTCTGCTACACTAGAAGTACTGCTGTGATGACGTCTCCTCTCTGCTTCAACCTCACTGGATTCAGAACAAGCACGCTGTTCACACTGGCATCCTTCTTCATCAGCATACATCAAGCTCTGCATGCTGCAATCATCATCAGTTCCTTCCGCAGACTCCCTCCGCCGCCGAGTTGGTGAAACGCAGCCTCCACATTTCTGCTTTTCCTTCCTGCTCAAAGGCATCTCCCTTATCTCCATCTCTTGACCTTGCACTGCATTGCAGCTATCCTGTGTTCAGAGAAAGAAAGGAAATGGGAAATAAAAGTCTTTCATTGAAACAGTACATTTGACAGGCAACAGGCAATAACATTTGTCAGACCAAACTCAATCCTGGAGTGGAACTTCACATCTTGAAAATTACCTCAAATATGAGACATCTCCTGTCCCTATGTAGAACTAATGAAATGACTGAGCAATTTGCGGCAGCAAATCTAATTTGGATGTTTTAAAAGAAAGTAAAACATGCTCACGAAGTTTTACTTGAGGGAGAATAAGAGAAAATTGGGTCAACTATTTAAATAACTGCCAAAACTTATAGGTATGGAAATTGCTGAAGTCGATGGATTCCAAGGGAGGTATTCCCATGCCAGCTATCGCTGCATATTTGTAACAGTGCTGTATATCTGGCCAAGCCAAGCTCACACTGCCTTTCACAGAGAAGCCTTAAGAAGCATTTTCTGTATCAGTAGACAATACGAAAATAAAATATGGTATAACCTTGCTACATGTTTCAAATATAGATCTTGCATATAATAAACAGAAATAAGGTCAAAATGTAGTTCGTCAAAGAAGGGCTATGATATATCCTTTTATAATAATTTTTTTTTTTTAATTCTCTTATTCTAGACTACATGTAGGACAATAATTACTTCTTTATGAAATTCCACAACTGCACTCATTCTTTCATTAATCAAATATTGACCCCCAAAAAATAAAATTGATGAAAACTGTTTAATTTTTACCAAGAGCCTGATCTAAATATTTCATAAGAATGCATATGCACCACTCGTATGAACATTAAACAGCTGCAGCGACAATTCATGAGTGAAACACAAAGGTAATAAACGCAACACTTTTTCAATAATGGCATTTTGACATAAAATTGCAATACAGGGCCCCATTGCATAAAACTTACCATTAATGGTAACTCTGCTATCAATGGTAACTATCATGGTACCATCACTCAACAGCCAATCAAAATTAAGGTTTCCATGGGAGTTACCATTGATGGCAAAGTTACTCTCCACTTTAAAATAGCCATTGTAGATGTTTTGGGTGGATCACAAAATTTTTGGTTAAAACACAGGCCTTAAATTTCGTCATTTTAAGGGCAAGGCCACTTTGGCCTTAAATGCTTCAAAATTTTAAGGGCACCAAGGCCACTACAAAGGGCACCAAGGCCAAAATCATTTTATAAAAAGGGCATCGAAGGCCAAAATTTTTTCTGCATACTTTTTTTTTTTTAGATGTATGTAATTATATTAAAATGTGCGTGTTCAATGTCCCATTACACAAGTCTAGTATTACATGTACTAGACCCTAGTAGAATTGCCACTTGACTTTCAATTACTAAGTAATTATTATTGTGACTGTTTTTTTTAAAATATGATCCTCATACATGTAGGTGCACTAAACAGAATAATTTTATAATCTAAATGCAATTTTTTGAACAGAATGATGAGGATGTACTGTAACAGTTGACCTGCAGAACTAGCACAGTACCACAACACCCCAAGTGCAGCTTCAATATCACATACAGATCATTCTCACATTTTAACTTACAATTCAGCCTTAACTTTTATCCTTGTTTATTTGCTCTGATTTTTAAATATTTTATGTTCTATGAGCACCTATTCATATCCTTTATGTGTGTGTGTGTGTGTGTGTGTGTGTGTGTGTATATCGTATGCATATTTTTGTGTGCATGGGTGTGTGGATGGGGGTGTGTGGGAGTATGTATGATGGGCAGGGGCGGCAGAGCGTCTTTTAAAGGGGGGGGAGCACCAGCAAAAAGGGCACTTTTGGGGGGTGAACAAGGGGCACCAAAGGGTGAACATAAATCTGAAAAAGGGACCATTTTGTGATATTGGTATTACCCTACATGCATCATCTAACTAATTTTTATTGTGGCTCTGGAAAGTGCTTACTGTCGTTTATCAGAAAATGGGCACATATCAGAAGTAAAAATGCACTTAATCAAAGGAGAAAGGGCACATATTAGAGAGAAAAGGAGGAAATTATCAGCTTTGAAATGTGGTACTTATCGAAGGGAAAAGGGCACTTAGATAATTAGGCATTTATCAGATCTGAAAAGGGGCACTTATCAGAAGGAAAAAAAAGGGGGGGGAAAGGCACTTATTAAAAAGGACAAGGAAATTTTTAGTAAAAAAGGGCACTTATTAAAGATAAAGGGGGCATATTTTTCAGAAATAAATAGGGCACTTTGGGGGTATTTGGAAAAGTGGGGGGGGGGCACTGTTCCCCCTACCCCCCCCCCCCCCTCTCTCTCTGATAACGGGGTACATATGTTTGTGTGACTTTAGTTTTACTCTTTCTTTTTTTTTTTTAATCTCGGGGAGGAATGGGAGAACAGACAAAATTTTTCTCTCGGAAGTTCTACAGAGTATTCTTTGATGAAGTATATGAAAAAATAATTATTTTCTAAACAGTTTATGAAAATGTACTTTCTGATTTTTTTTTTTTTTTTCATTTTTTTTTTTTTGTGTTGTATTTTTGTTTTACCGTAATTAATGTTTAAGTTCAGTCAAAATATCAATGTATAATGCATCCGGTTTTGTTATGATTTGATAGAAAGAAAAAAAAACACAACTATAAACTAACGGGTTTTAGAATGATTAGGGGAATAAAATGTCATAAAAAAACATGAAAGATATCGTGGAGGATCAGTGAAATATTTTGACAAAGAAAAAGACGCAAGCAAAGTCACGATATAGTCCACTAGCACTACTAGGGGGCGAATACAGGTTGTGCTTCGTGCAGGCACAGGTATAAATACTGAACGAGATTGGATCGAACTAAGCTTTAAAACAACAAAAATACCCCTAAAAAAAAGAATTACCGTAAAGCAATTATTTGCTTTTGAAAATCATACTATTGTTACCCAAAACAACTCTCAGAAATAATGACTTTCAAGGAGTTTCGACATAAAGACGTACTCCGGAACGGAAAGCCAATATGAGAAATTATAATGTTTTTGACAGCAGAAGGCAAACTCATGAATATTCAACAAGCAGCCCTGAGTATCTCGATGACGAAGGTATTTATTATTCATGAGTCTGTACCGCGAAGTTTGAATTTTCCTTGCACCCCGAATACAGGCTGTGCTTTGTGCATGACAGGTACAAATATACTGAACGAGATTGGATCAAACTAAGCTTTGAAACAACAAAAATACACCTAAAAAACAAAAATACCATAAAGCAATTCCTTGCTTTTGAAAATCATACTATTGTTACCCAAAACAACTCCCAGAAATAATGACTTTCGAGGAGTTTCGACATAAAGACGTACTCCGGAACGGAAAGCCAATATGAGAAATTATAATGTTTTTGACAGCAGAGGGCGAAAGTCATGAATATTCAACAAGCGGCCCTGAGTATCTAGGTGACGAAGGTATTTATTATTCATGAGTCTGTACCGCGAAGTTTGAATCTTCCTTGCGCCCCACCACATTTTTCGAGCGATGAAAAAAATCTCGTAGTCGTTCGAAAAAATATAATTCTATTTTCCTATTAATCAGAATTTTCAAAATCAGTTTAATACAATGTGATATTTATTTTTGAATCGTGATGGTCTGTGACTGGGTGGGTAACCGTTTCTAGTTGTGCTATTTCAGGTGACTGGAAATGTACTGTTTTGGGTGGTGACGTTATATAGGCGATATTGACAGCTGACGATAATCGAATAACCCAGTACGCCATATCGAGCAGCCCTAGTATGCACGATATCGCGTATTGTCAACAACAACAACCAAAAAAAAAAAAGAAGAAGAAGAAGAAGAAGAAGAAGAAAAAAAAAAAACGGGGGGGGGGGGGGGGGGGGGTGTAAACATACATGTACCAGTGCGCCCTTTCTCGTTGTAAACACATCTGACACATGTACATGTACATGTACATGTACATACACACACACACAATAGCTACATCTAGGTACCTCTCTCGTGCGCGTGCTACATTGTAGCTAGCTCTCGATCTCGTGCTCGCTTCTACAGCTTGCCAAGCTGAAATATCAGTGGTGTGGGTCGATGTAGCGAACGCATGTTTGCGCGGACTTTATAAACTTCGAGATGAAACAAATCTGACATATTTATACTTTATATGTAGAGCATATTATCAATCACGGAAAAGGGCACGACGGCCAGTTTGAAAAAAAGGGGCACGGCCTCTTTGGCCGTGAATTGATCATTTTTTTGGAGGGCATCTCGGCCAGTTATAGGGGCATCGACGGCCTGGCCGTCGATGGCCGTCGATTAATTTATGCCCTGAAAACAAATTAGTGCAATGATATTACACAATATTCAATTAATGTAATAGCATGCATGTTTAACCAGTTAAAAAGAACTGGGACTAAAGTTAAAAATTATCCCCAGTCAAATAGATAATAATTATATTACATACAAATACATGTATGTTTATAGACTGGAGAGATCTAACCAAGTTCTGGTACTGGGAATTTAGTTTTTCATTCTTATCCATTCAAAGACACTTTTGACACTTTCAAAGAATCCCCCATTTACAAATGTATGAAGTGCCTGTTAATTAAACAAATGACACAAGCAGATTGACATTTCCTTCACTGTGTACCAAACAAGTATATCCAGGACATCAACGGAATATAATCAGCTCTAGAAACAGCCATTTCCTGGACAAAGTGAAGGGAAATTTCCAATTGACCTGGAAAATAACCAAGAACACTGAGAAGGCGCCTTTAAATTACGCTTGGTATGACAACATAGTATGATCATGATACAAGTGACTATGAGACACTAGTCTTCCGATATGGGTCTATGAATGCACTGAAGGAGGGTAAACCACTATGCTGAACACCAACATAACCAATGTTAATGTAATTGACCTAAATATGACTGTTTGCCGTCAATGCTTAAGTGGCTTATGCATCAGGATGCAGGCTGTGCTGCAGACATCGGCTCACCCCGTTTTTTTTTCCTCTTTTCACTTTCGTCTTTGGCTCATTAGCCTAATTTTTTTGTGCTGTAGATGTCAGAACGTTCAGCGCTGCCACCCCTGTACCGCGCCCCTCCAGGCTGAAGAGTGCGATGCCCTCGTGTTAGGGTGTGGGCAATTCTGTCAGACAGACAGAGGATATTTACATCTCATTTGAATATGTCTGGATGATATAGGGTAATGTGTCCACTGCTACATGTACAGCTGAAGAAACAGGAGTTGCATTTCTGTTCCTATTAAGGTATCTTCAATCATCTCCTTCATCACATAAGAGTGAACATGTCAATGACTATATCAATAATTGTCTTCTCACATCTTTTATGAAATAAATGTATACTGTGCCTTGCTATTTTAGTCACCATGGCACTGAATATATTGAGGAAGGAAGTAACCATACATGTACCTCAAACTTCATTTCAATGCTAATCATGAGTCCTGGTAATGCATTGAAAGTTGTAATTCATTTAAAAAGTGATAACACTTCAAACATCCCAGTAACCTTTCTAACATACCATGAAAACAAACACTTCAATAAACTTTGGATAAAACAAGGTATGCAGTCTAGGGCATCAAACACTTGATTGGGCATACATATATACATGAACAACATTAGATTATAGGTCAAAGCCAGGCATTTTTTCTTCATTATTTATCCCTACCTAAGTGTATAAATGGGTACCTAATAAGTTACTCTCATTATCGTCAAAGTCAATGTGTACGATTAGCGGAAGAGCTTCCTGGGAATTGAAGAGTATGTATTGTGAATGCAGGACTGTAATTGAATCCATCAACCCAGGTAATGAAATATATCATCTACAGTACTTTGATTATAAATTGAAAAAAGCGCCATAAAGAGTTATTACAACCGGAATCGGTCATATAGTCCTATCTGTTCGATGAACCCAATAACAACTGCCTACACCATGCTTTACCTTTTAGCTTTCCTCATTACAAATTGCGAGTCATTACCACCCAAACAATAACCTCTCACTCTGACTCCACTTTACAAGGCCTCCTTTAAAGATAAAGTTGAGTTCTGGTGATGCGATTACATTGTGAAAGAAACTGTCTCAAAGCGATTGGGAAAGGTTGATCATGTCTACATAGCAATTGGTGTATACTGTGAGGATTTGGAATCATCGGAATGAAAGAAATTGACCTAATCTCGCTGAAAAGCACAAGCACTGCACATAGTGACGGATATATGGGACTGCACACACACGTGGCATGAATGTTCAGCCTGATCACTTCAGCTATTTTTCATCATATTTCGAATATGAGGGCATAAGAGCAATCTTTTTCAGGGGACATTTCTACAACACGGTGTTCTTCCAAACTGACATAAAAAGAATGAGAAATCTCACAAATTATTTTTTACCTTTCCTACAACTCTTCCTTCTCTTTAACGTAAACAGGCGATTAGTGAGAAGTAGAACCCTGCACTGGGATCATTTGTGTCTGCACGTTTGTCACCTTAGTGAACTCACGTCTGCACAAACAACTAGAGCACAGAGTAAGAAAGAGAGAGAAAGAGAGAGAAAGAGAGAGGAAGAGAGAGAATAAAAGAGACAGAGAACGAGACAGAGAAAGAGAGACAGGGAAAGAGAAGAGAGAGAGATAAAATGTCACAAAGAAACAGAACAATGTGTAATTGATACATTCAGACAGTCATGTAGAAAAGCAGACAATTAGGCCTAAGTAATGTTATTGAAGATGATGTAAAGTCAGCTGTACTTTGCAATCACAGACATATCTACAAAAGCTTCACACCTTTGATTTTCAAGACATCAAAGACAAACAAGAAAACAAGAAAACAAGTTCACAGGGTAGGGACACAAGCAGTAGGCCCGCAGACAAACACAAACAACATGATATCAGGATGGAAATTGTTGGATTTCCATGAGTTAAAGAAAAATACAACTTCATTTGTTGACAAAGCTTTGAGAGGGCTTCTACCTCGTGATGATAAGCTCAAGTCTAGGCCCAGCATCTGTAACATTCATGACTGCACGTCTTTCACCTCAGTGAACCTGCACGCAAACAAGTGAGCGTACACTCTACATTGTAGCTACAGTTGAGCACAATTAAGGAGCTGCTCCGACTCAACTTCAGGGGCTAACTCCTATCTGTCTGGCTATGTGTTTGTGAAAAATAAGCTGGCCAGATAAAATGGTATCAAACAGTGTGCATTTATGGTCTATATGTAACTAAAAAGAGAAAAGGGGAAAAAAGTAAGATTTTTTCAATTTAATATCATAATGATGAAAAAAATACTTGTGTTGACCCTAATAATACATTTGTCTCTTGTAATGTTTGAAAAGGATAAATACGAGAAATCAATTCAAATTTAGATGGTGTGATCACATTCATTTTGATATCAATACACATCAATCAATCATAATTGATGATAGTATCACGACACAGTGGGAATTCAGAATTATTCGCTTTCTAGAGAGGAAAATGTGCCTATATTAACAGAAATGGGAAGGTGCCAGTTTCTAAAATCCATCTAACACTGAATATTCTCTAATTTTCTTTAAATAGTCCACACAGTTACTTGAAATAATCAAGACATGTCTGATCTGATGATAAAACTGACATTTCATTTTCTAAAAAAACAAACAAGAAGACAGCAAGGCCAAACTTCTGACAGGTAAACATGTAGCCTAGATCCTGCACGAGATATGGAATTTTTCTTGTTAGTGGTTGATCTACTTTTAGTCTGCAATTGCAAAATTATTTTCACACTATGATATAGACTGTAGTCATGAAAGTGAATAGTGCATAGAACCTTTAGGATCATATTTTATAAACAGTGCATGGTCTATAATGCACTATACTGGATTATGTGCACGACAAATACTAAATTATCCCGAGTGCAGTTTTGTTTCAACGAGGCCGCAGGCCGAGGTGAAATAGACCTGCACGAGGGATAATTCAGTATTTGGAGTTCATATAGTCCAGTAATGGTGCATAAATAGAACATGCACTAATTTTTATAGTAAATAGACCCCTAGAAACGATAGCAATCGTAAACAAATGACTCATCCCCTATTCATTTAACACAGGATTCCCCGTGCAAAAGTCGAAGTTATAGTGCACGATCGTGCACTATAACAACATTTTTGCATGTCACGTGATGCGAATCTAACCAATCACAGCATGTATTATACATACACTGTTTACTGTGATTTATTATGCTATTATGTAACGTATGATCAACATATAATAAAGACTGCATAAGAAGGGCAAGGGTGTTGTAGGCTACATGTAATACATATTGTTCACATATGGTAAACTGCCTTAAAAACACTACCGCAGCTAAATGAAATGACTTTACATATCTGTATCATATACAACATATTGATAAGCAAGTACACTTCAGGGCTTTTGTAGAGTATGTACAGCTACCTTCTTTTTTGATCCCAACTTGGCATTCATTTACACAAAAAAATGGGTTTTATTTCACCGATGAGGTTTTTTTTTATACCATTTACCATGTCATGTGTGAATGACGCCTAAGTCCTACACTACAGGAATAAATTGAAACAAATTTTTGAAAAAGTCATCAACCCATTTCATGCTTTAGAAAATCACTAGTTGAGTACCTTTTAAATGAATGAATGACTGATAAAAACTTCTAGATATTAAGTATCTGATTATCCATTTATATTTGTATTATAGTTTTGTTTATAATCCTCTTCATATTTACTACTAGTTACAATATTTTGTTGTTTATCCTATTCCAAACCAATGTTTTCCAATGTTAAAAGTACCAGACTCGATTAGCATTCACGCTATTTTCTGGTTGCTTTTATCCTTAACTGTGTTGTATCTAAATTTGTTTATCTTTTGTTACTTATTTGTTATTGTTATTGGATAAATAAATTTCAAGTTCAACCCGTTGAATACTAGGCACAAGATTGGCTGGTATCTGTGGAAAATGTGTGATCTACCAAAACAAAATCATATATCCTAAATGTTGAATAATAATAATAATAATAATAATAATAATAATATGCAGTTCTTGTATAGCGCATAAACAAGTCACTATGTCTCTATGTGCTTTATTGAAATAAGGAAGAGAGAGAGAGAGAAAAAAAAAAAGGAAAAAAAGAAAAATGGTTTACAATAAGTATAATTTAAGTTTGAAAAAGATACACAAGTCACTGTCTCTACGCGTTTTATTGAAATAAGAGGGAGGGGGCCGGGGGGGGGGGGGGGGGAAATGAGGAAAAAAAGAAAAATGGTTTACAAAAAGCATAATTTAAGTTTGAAAAAGATATTTTTGACAAAGGAGTAGAAAGTAATAGGTGAACAGTACAGATAATTGATGAATAAAATATGGGAATGAGAAATGAGAAGGAGACGGGGGAGGGGGGGGGGAGGGGAGTATTAGGGAAACGGACAACAGGACAGTAAAAGAGAGAGAGAGGTAGGGTGACTGACAAAAAAGACCAAAAAAAAAAGACTGAAGAAATAAAGAACAAAAGAAAGGGAAAAACTACATGTATAATGCACAAAGTGCCTTTTAAATTTTGGCTGCACTTGTGTGGTATTGAACATCTGGAAACTAATTATCATAAAATTTCTGCCCAGGCCAATGAGGTGGTAGTGGACAAAGCATGATACTGACCTTTTCCTTTCCCTCTCTTCTAGACCCTCTCTGTGAATGGTCAGTCAGGCATGCTGACCATTAAGCAATTACACTGTATACCTGACTTGACCTGGGGGTCCAGTCTGGATGGAAAAAGTGGGACCACAGTGACCTTGGCTGAGGTCAATCTGGACAGGACTCTTGTCTGGACAAAGCATTTCTGCAGGTATATGAACTTTTCCTTAAAGGGGAAGACCACCCTGGTATGACGTTGATTTGAATGAAAGCAGAAAACTAAAAGAAACTGATTAGTGAACGATTGAGCAAAATCCGTTACGAAGTAAGAAAAGTAAATAGTTCACTAGGGCTGCATGATATCACGTAATATCAATATATCGCGATATTGAAATACTAATGAATATTTGATAAATTGAATTTTGCCAATATTCGATTATCCCCTTCAACTGTTCAAGTGATATTTAAAAAAATATCTGTCAGGAATCCATTCTCAGGTGGGGGATGGAGTGAACAGAGAAAATTTCCTGAAATTTATTTCCAGGAAATCCAGCAGATTGATCGTCCCAATGCTACAAATTAGGGGCCCTAAAAGTCACTGTTTTCAAGTTCATTATCCCTCAATATTGGGGGGAGGGGGGAGGGGGGAGGGGGGGGGGGGGGGACATGGTGGATTCCCCGAGCCTAATGTATGTGTATGTTGTGACACAGATCTCTACATTATATGTTTGTTAAAGGTAGAAGATAGTTTTGGGAAGCTCTCAAAAACTTTTCGTGAGATTTCTTTGATTTTACTTAATAAACAGCACGGTACTAACATAACTAAGATGCTGTGAAGTTTTTTCCTCCTCAAGTGAAATATTTATCGAATGAGAGGTGAAAAGTAATAAAAATCCCTGGCCTAAAAAAGAGGGGATGTAAATTCAAACAACGGCCACACACATTACGCACATAGGGATTGCTGTGTGTTATAGAATACGCTGCACACAGTGCGAAGCGCTGGGTTTATTGTGCGGGGAACCTTCGGGTGGATATGGTCTTAGCGTGAGGCAGTGAAAAGCCGTTACCAAGCGTTTCTTACAGATATTTACACTAAAATTTGTTCGAAATCGTGAATGGAATGTTAAATAATCTCGTACATGTGTCTTATGATAAAAGGAGAATAGTATGTGACTATGTTAGATAAGTTTCTTGCCAGCCTTGTTTTTGCTACCGAGACTGTCTGTGAGCTTTAAAGTGTAGTGATGTGGATATACATGTATACACTGTACAGTCTAGTATAATTTAAAAGGCAATTTTTTCTTTTTCACATCAAAGCATTCAAAGATGTAAAAAGCATAATCATCATGATCATCGATTACTGAATTCAAGCAAATCTTACCTTTTCTGATAACTTTGCTGCATTTGGGAGGCCTAAAATGACCCTCATCTTGATAATGAAATAGCTGTTTGGTCAAATAAGAAAAACCTTTCAGTTTCGAAGATGCCTAATGTATTCCTCCAAAACACACTCCTACTGGAAGTTTGTAACGATATGGTTGTCAGAATTATAGGTAATCGTGAACATACATCATTTTAACAGGAAAAGGGGATGTACATTGCCGACAGATGCCGAATAACGTTGCTGAAGAACCATGGGTGGAACACTTTTTTCTACAAGGCATCCATTTAGATTTTATAGGAAAGAAGGCTGAGTGTGAAATAAATGATGTTCCAATCCCTCTCCAGATTTCCACCAATTCTGAGTTGTCAGATGATGATTGAGAAGCTTCCAAACTTAGTATTATTGAAGTCAACCACGATGAGAAGGTGAACAGGTTGGGTGGGTAGGCAGAAAGATGAATGAACTGCTACAACAAACAATGCAGCAACCCGCAATACTGTGATTCTATATCCAGGAACCTCCTTGTCTGGAGCAAAATATTGGTTAATTATGATAAAAAATATTCAAGATATCTGCTTGGGCTGAGCTTGGACTGTACAGTCACTGATGAGGTAACAAGGAGCTGAGTTAGCGGCTAGCTAGGCTGAGCTGTTCTATTAACAGCTAAAAGATTCTCCGAGCTAACTCTATGTAGCAGACAGACTGTAAAGCTACCCAGACTAGAAGTGACCTTAGCAAGGCAGTTCAGTACATCATCTGATGATATCAAATGGGAACATGTATGCTTGCTCCCAACCCGCACAGCTGATGCATACATACACACTGGCACACACAGTTCACATTCGCGATCCAGACAGTGCTGTAGACGTAGACTAGCACAACGAGCAGCCAGCCATTCTTTAGCAGACACACTTCGGTGAGCCCTAGACATGCAATCACATAAAAGTATATCAGGACACATTCATGATGGCCTTGTCATAGTCTCTCTGTCAGACTTTTTATGTGTTTTTCTCACTTTTTTGCTATATCTGTTCTTTGACCAACTTTAGGACTTGATATCTGACATGAATGAATTGTTTTATATTCCAGCATCCCAGCAATGACAAATAATATAATGTACTACAGACAAAAATGACAATTAGATTTGAAGAAATATAATATGACAACTCCTATATGACAACTCCTACAGGGCCAGGGAAATGTTACATTTCCCTGATAGGACCCACCTCCATTGCAGGGACATGATATTGGTGTTTCACTGCACTAGAAATCAAAATAACATGTCTATATTATAAAGTCCAGTAGTCCAATGTCATAGACTTGGCAATTTATGCCTCACCATAAGACAGTACAAATGTATATTGCATCGACTTGAGTTTTGAACCCAGAACCTCTCACTGATACTACATGTATAGCTCCATATCCAATGAGAAATCATAATACTTATAAAGTAATTTATGGATTACAAATTATCACACATTTGCCTAGGGAGAGGCTTTGCCATAAAGGAGATCAATTTTCTTAACTTTATATGCACAGTGTAATGTATGTTGCAGGCCTGGTATGTTAACTGATACAATATACACATTTTAAAGAATATATATTCAAGCATGAAAGAAAAATGACAAAAAATAGGAAAAGATTGAAGTAAAAAAGGGCATCAGGAAGAAGGGGAAATAAGGAAAGACATTAACTTACTCTGTGTGATAATCAAAAACTTATTCAAAATGACTTACCCTATTTTTAAAAAAGTCATTCATACTCTTTGTATGACACAGCAAATGAGCAATAGTCATGCTAATAATTTCAGATTGTGAGATTGTGAAAGACCAAAATATCATCACAACTGGCTACATCATGACGATGATTACAGATAAGGCCAAGATGAAGACCTAAATATAACCCAACAGTCTTGAAAGCAGACTGTGCTGCTCTTTTCCACTCTTTTATCATTTTTTTTTTTTTACAGACAGCACATGTACAGCACTTATAAAACAGCTGATTCTAGTCTGATTAATCAAACACTTTCTGCAAATTTGGATATTACTATATCAAAATATGTATTTCAATTCAAATTATATTCCAAATTTACCAATATTTACATAATTGTCTCATTTGTGTATGTTTAATTGTTTACTATACTCTTTTTCAATTCAATGCGAGTCAATTTTATTTCGCAAGATAAAATGAATATACATGGTAACAATAGATTAAAATACATATACAAAATTATGCGGGGCTTTCCATGAAGGTTAAAAATAAACTGTAGAATTTGGATTGCCCATTAGACAATAGAAAAACAGAACCAAATTATTTCAGGCACCAAAACAATATAATGCACCTAAACACACACAAACACCTAAATTATAACAACAGAAAAAAAGAATTAAAAAACAAACAAAAAGGGGGAAGAAGAAGAAAAAATTCGATTGTAGGAATTTGATTTTTTTTTTTCTCTCCAAAATGTCATACTGGGGTATCATATTCACATGCAGGCGATAGCGCTTTTTATAAATTATGAATAAAATTGCAATCAATAGAAAAAAAGAGAGGAAAGAAGAGAAAGAAAGAGAGGGGGGGGGGCAAGATGACAAGAATATAATAGGAAGTACTCCCACAGCTGAGGCTGTGAGTGAGACTAACTCCCTTTGCTCCTGTCCACATCCAGACAGTCAATAACACCTTAGCCCTTTAAATATAGGGAGATATTATGCAATATTTAGTCTCAAGGTCCCATTGACATGGACAATTAGACCCCGTTCTCACTCACTTTTGAAAGTGGTCTTAGTTAGACCGCTCCAGAGGAACGGGTCTTGAGGAACGGTTTGCTAGCGTTCACACTCCGAGCAGTTTTTCTCGCTCAAACCGGTCCACGATTCAAAGTGGCCTTGTTGCTATGGCAGCTCAGGTCAGCGGGTCAAATTTTTCGCGCGGAATACAAACTGATGTACCGTAGCGTGCCTGCCGGCTGCCCGATCGATTGCTTTTGCTTTTTTTTCCGTGCGGAACGTCACTAGCTCACTTCCGGTTGAAGTACACTTTCGTTCACATTGCACGTTTAGAGCGGTCCATACCGCTCTTAATAAGACCCGTTCCTCAAGACCACCTACCCGAGGTGGTCTTCTGGAGCGGTCCAGAAGACCACTTCCTAGACCACTTTGACCGTTCACACTCACCTAAGAACCGTTCCTGAGGAACGGTTCTTAGATAGACCGCTCCAAAGGTCCACTTTCAAAGTGAGTGAGAACGGGGTCTAAGACTCAGGCCTCTTCATTGACCACTGTATTGTCTGTGACCTTGCTTGCACTGACCAGCCAGCTCCCAGAAGAATTTTTTTCTTACTTCTGCCTTCAAGTATTGATTCTATATTGCTAGTCTCCATCATCAGTCTATATTTCAGCTATTATTTAAAAAAAAATAATAGAAAATCCTGCCCATCACATACTCTCAAGTTACAATTGTGATTACAGGCCTGTAGATCAATAAAATTCAACAAGATCATGTCAAAATATACAAGCAGATCTGTACATGAATGATATTTCAAAGGCACACTAAATCCAGTGAGTGACCTCTTCAAAGAAATCCAAATAATTATCCACCTAATAAGAGATTAATTTCAAGTGGTCGTGAGAAAATGTGAACAAAACAAATGCAATCCAGTGATCCAAGTTGGTTAGAAAGGCTAGTTGAGAAGAAATTCAAAAGATTATTCACTTAAGAGATTCAATTTCAATTGGTCATGAGAAAATGTGAACACACCCAATGCAATCCAGTGATCCAAGCTGGTCGCACAGTATGAATGTCAATTGAATGAATGTCAATTTATTCAAAAACCAAACATCAAGATAATACAATCGCTGATACAAAAAATTTACATGGTTTTTAGGACCCCGAAAGAAGCAGGGCTTGTGACTGGGGCCCTATAAGGTACAAATAAATTAGTGTTCACACACTAACACTACGACATGGCAAGTATAAATCACAACAAATAGTAATGTATATACAATGGGAAAAGATAAACCTACAAAAAGGAGACCATAAACACACACACACACCCACACACACACCCCATACACATCCACACCACACAGAGCACTCAAAACTAAAGTAGGCTGGCCAATCTACATAACATCAGTATTAGGCCCGTTTCTATTAGCCAAGTTTTCAAAATAATTCTGATGCAAGGAAATTAGCCCGAATCACAGCTAGCTTGAGCCCAGTGCAGTAAAGAATTGTGCTTTTTCACAAGGGCTTGTTTGTGAAATAGCACACTATTTGGCCAAATATAATGGGCTAATTTGCAGATGAAGACACACTCTAATCATCCAGTAGGTCAAGCTAATTCCTTGAGCAAGCACAGGTTGTTGGACTCAGGCTAATGGGAACAGAGAACTTCAAACTCAGACTTTTTTTCTCAAGAAGCACTGATAATTAAATTAACATTTCACATTTTGCATATTTAGTGAAAACAAACAGGATACCCCAATGCAAGCATGACTATTTTCTTTTCCTGGGTCATGCACCTTCATCATATTGGTAGTAATTATACAGCAGTAACAACTCCCTGAATGAAGCAAGCAATCAATAAATAATAAAGAAATCAATGTCTAATGAGGAATAGTGAAGAAAGAAATCAATGACTAATTAAATCTGTTTTACATGCACATGTAAGACGACATGTAATCTATAGTAATGGGGGGTTGGTGGGTTGTCACATGGTCATACATGTACTTCATACTTGTAAGCAACAATATAAAAGGGAGCAGAGCAACTAAAAACAGCATATTGGGTCCAAGGTAGACACGACTTATATTTTCTTCTCTTGTATTATTTTTTATCATTTTTCTCTCCCATTCTGCACCTTTTCCTCCTCATTTTGCCAATCTGTTCAGGGAGGGCTGCCAACTAGTGCCTCCCCCTCCCCAGCCTGCACCACTGTATATTCCCATCCCAACCGAAGCAAGCTGACAGTCTGAATTGAGTATCATGAACCTTTAATCTATCTGTTTACTTGTCTGTGATGACAACAAAAGTGCAGCTGCCTGCTTTAAGCAGAGGATTAAAAAGTCCATTCAATACAATGCAGTATACTTTAAATGACAGGTACTAGGCTATATCACAAAAGAAGTCTCTTTCTACATCAAGATATTCTTCCAACAACAATGAAACAAAGTAGCCCTGGAATGTTTCCCCGACTTGAAAAAATGAAAAATAAAAAAGGAAAATTTGATGTCGTCAGTAATTGATTTTAAGACCCTCTCCCACAACAATTTTTTTTCCAGCTTTGACAATATCAGAATATGAAATAGTACTACTCATGGGATTTATCATTGTTTGTTTGCTTTAGTGCTAAAAAAAGATAAGCTATGCTCAAATTATCAGGGATTTAAGTCCTATCACAGGGACTAAGTAATCAAGAATGACTGATTGCTAAATAATAAAGGGCACTAGAGCACTGATTTTTGTCTTTATAAATTTCACTTAATTGTAACAACTTTACAATCATTCAGAATTTCAGATGACAACCAAACAAGAAGGATAAATTTGGACAATTAGCAAGAGGTAATATAAACATTTGCAATTTTTGTTTGTTTTTAAACACTTTTTTACAATCATTTTAATCATTGTATAAATCAGAGTGGTTAATGAAATTAGGACAAACAGAAAATACACAATATTTCCACCTCATTATTTTACAGGATAATAAGTATAACAACAAATAAACATGCATTTTCATACACGTGTGTGAAAAATCAAAACTTTGGTCTTTAAAAATGTAAATGCTAGCATAGTCAGGAGGAAAAAAAATTCACAACTTACATTTTTTCTTTCTTATTTCATATATAGAATCAATTGCATGATCAAAAAAAGATGCACAACTAAAACCCTTTCTTTTTTTTTTTATAGTATTTCATCTAGTCTGATGAAAAGTACTTGGAGGTCATCAACAGTGCATGATTGCTTCTAAGCACCTGCTCTGTTAAAGTAGCAAAATATCTCATTTCTTAGAGAGGGGATCAATTTTCTCACCTTTGAGCAAACGTAGGTTTTCTAGAGCTGTTTTCTAGGGCTGCAAACAATGTTAAAAATGTCTGCCCCTAATGAGTTCTCCCAGTAGGATGAGCAGGTGCCTCTTCAACCAAAATTGTTTCTGATCATTTTCAATCAAAATTCCTAAAAATAGCTGCGGCAGACATTTTAATACCCCTGGTATTTGTGTCTGCTACAAGGGACCATACTCTGTGCTAATATCAGATCATGCTTTACATTGTATATCATCTGTGCTTACAGTCAGAATGGCATTAACTCATACATGCTCTAAGCAGAAGATATGCCCAAGTAGTTACCAAAAAAAAAAAAAAAGATTCTTGTATATATTCATTTTAACTATTGTGGTTAAATATAGTTTGCATGCTTTATCCATAAGGTCGACCATTCATACCTGACCGAACAAAACCAAAAATTGCTTTTACAAAAACAGTTCCAGTCACAAGTAACTGCTTTATGTTCATCCAGGAAGTCTTGCTATTATATCCTGAATACTTGCAATGAGATATATAAGCATTATCATTCATAACTGCAACCTCAAACATTTCCAATGTCATCTGCATAAAAAACTATTTGCATATATATGCATTCTAAATTCACCTTCAACAATAACAATAATAATAACAATAATAATACCAGTATATCTAGTGCAATTATTTCAGAAGTAATGAAATTTCTCCTTGGCAATCATTCTTTGCAATCATTCTCTGAATTGCCAACCATCCAGGTCGTAATAACGATTACCGGTAATAAATTTGGAAGTAACAGATATCCATACCTGCCAAGCTTCCAAACCTAAAATTCAGATTTTCTCAAGGCAAATTTATGAATACAATGTATAGTGTAATTTGTATGCTTTTTACACAGATAATTTCAGAACAATAGAGGAATCTAAGGTTATGAAACTTCAGTTTAAAGGCCGAAAAATAGGAATGGTTGGCAGCTATGGATATCATACAGCATGAATTCTCGTAGTCCATCCTCTCTACAGTTTTGTTGTATTTTCAAGACATTCTTGTAACACTGTTTTTAAAAACCCTACTTAGACTAGAAGAATACTCTCAAATCCTAATTTATATTCAGCATGGCTTTAAAGATTCCTTCAAAGATTCCTTCAAATAAGTTTATAAGGTAGATAGAACGGATGTTTTTTTTTCAGTTCTGACCGACTATTAAGAGTGATGTACCCAGCATATACATGTAGGGTGAAGCTGGCATACATCTCCCATCTCCCATCTCCTTTCCCAGTCTGGGAAAGATGCCACTGCCCTGTTATCACTTTCTGGATAGGTCACTGACAAAAAAATTACAGTTCCTTATAGGGACCTGGCATCACCAATAAAAAACCTTTGCTTTTCTTTGATTTTTCTCTAAGGGTTTGGCAAAAGCATGCAAAAAAATTAAAACCCATTAAAAAAATTTGTCTAAATGTTAACATTTGCAAAATTGAATTAAACTAGATTTTTTTTCCTGTATACGTAGGGCAACAAGATGGGAAGAACATTCTGAACGTGGCTGATCTTCAGTCATCAGGCTCATCCTATAACTGGCTGAAATACTTTGACAGTTTGCCATGCTGTCATCACGTGACTTGCCACTGACCTGGGAATATGGGTTTCTATCTTTCTCTTTTTTCTCCTACAATCATCCACAACCAAAAACCAAACCAAAGAATTTCTTTTTCTTTCTTTCTTTTTCTTTTTTTTTTGCATGTAAGGACAGGAAGTAAGCCAGACAATTTTATTGATCTCACAGCTCATCATACAGAGACAGAGACATAGGAAGAGGGAGAGAGAGAGAGAAAGAGAGAGAGAAGGTGCTGCTTCATGACGGCATCTTTTATGCTGTTAATATTATTGTCAACTCCCATTTGCATTAACCCTATTTACTATTTTATGTGCATTTCTTGAATGAAAGTTGGTCCGAACAACTCAAAGGTTGGTTGAGGCTTTCCCGGACATAGCAACAAACAGTGGATTATTTCAAAATGGATTATTTCTTGTAATCTGGATTTAAAAATATACGTTAATTTTCACATTTTCATCAATTTTCATATATTAAACTCACAAATCTTTCTCCAGTAATATATACTCAGTCTCACAAAAGATCTGTATAACTAACTCATTGCCCCGAATTAGAAGAAAAAATGTCTATCTTGATCTTGTTTCATTTTGAAGTTCTATGCACAACACAAATAGACTTATATAGCAAAAATTTGTTTTCTCCATATTTATTTATTTTATTCTGATAATGAAATGTATTAAAGAAAATCATTAGTTCTATTTCTTGAATTTATTATTTTTTTCTGTCCGTCTTGAGTAACATTAATTTAACGTCTGTGAGGAGTGAATGGTTAAGGCACAGGAAGTTTTATGATAGGTGCAAGAGGGAAAAGAAAAATGTCTATGGAATATGAAAAATTACAGAGAGAGAGAGGATTTCTACCTCAAAATTGAGAAAAATCTGGATTATGGCAGTCTATTTTGAAATAATTACAGCAAGTGTATATGAATTAGGAGGTTCCATCCATAAAGATGCTAGTCTACATAACAGGTGACTTTAGTATGGATTCTGGTGAGAAATGTCCATAAATTAAGAATATAATGGTAAAGTGGTCTATTATTTTTCACTGGTCTTTTTAAATTTATACAGCCCTGGAAAAAAAATATTAGACCAGCACCTTTTAAAGGCCTACAGTATATGGCAAGTGCTGGCTATATCAGTAATTGAATTTTCAGAATGATTTCTACTAGCTAACTCATAATGAGGGGATGACTACTTCCCAAAACAATTAGCTGGTGCAATAACTAACCCCTCGGACAATTAACGCCAGGGTAATTACCCCTAGGACAATTAACCCCGGACAATTATCGCTAACGGACAATTATCGCTAACGGACAATTATCGCTAATGGGCAATTACATCAAAGGGCACCCCAAGGGATAGATAGTTCAGAACAACTAACAATGTGAATAACCTAGAGGCTAACTGTCCTCAGGGATATTCTCCAGGGATAGGGGTTTTGGAAAAAATGACCTGACAGAAGTGGACTGGGGATAATTGTCCAGGAGGCAGGAGGTTTGCCTGATTTTCTGGTAAAGCGATGTTCACTCCTCTGGAGCAGTTTGTTCAGTTCTTGGAAGAAAATTGGGACATTTGATGATAGCAGCCTTGCCTTGTGGCATGCTGTCCACAAGGTGTTGCATTTTTTTCTCCTCACGGCAGCTCATTCATGCTGCAAGAATGTTTCCTTGTTTCATATAATTAATTTTCTAATACCTTTAATTTTTATAATGAGCAGGCCATGGCGCTCAGACCAAGAGAAGTAACATTTGAAATTTATCCTCTCAGATATTTATAGTCTATTAGGTGTCCCAAAAACTCTTTCTCATAGGAAAAAGGGGTGTGGTAATTGTCTGGGGAAATTTGTCAGCGCCAATTTGTTCTGGCTGTAATCGTCCTAGTAGTAACTGTCCTGAGGTAATTGTCATAGGAATAATTGTTCTAGTGAGTAGTAGTTCATTTATCATGAATTAGCTGTTGATAATCATTTTCCTACTTCCACAGACAATGGACTTAACACTACTCATATACCCATGAATGGTGCTGGTCTAATCATTTTTTCCAGGGCTATATATATTGACAATTACATATTGTGCAAAGTAGAATAAAATCTGTGAAAACATCAGGATTCAACATTATACATGTAAGTGACCCTAACAATCAAACTTTACATAATCACACTAAATATACATGTAAGTTTTATTCTCCTACTGATAAAGTATATTAGGTAATAAGTAACAAGTTGCTACCCCAAAATAATATAGGGATAAAAAGATATTTTACGTATGAACCAAAGTAGAGAATGATACATAGTATATTGAAGGAGTTACTCCTTGGTATATCACAGTGGAACCTTATTATGAAGAACACTGCAGGTATAACAAATTCTCATTACAAGGTGATTTTGCCTGACCCACTTCTTTGTATTCTACTGCTTTTTTTAATCCCGATATAAAGGTTTCAATATAAAGAGGTAATTTCTGTGGTCCCAAGGAGTTTGTTATAAAGAGGTTCCACTGTAACCTCACTCTGAAATCCCTTTTAACCTCCATTCTTTATTCTACTCTCTCTTTAACCCTTTCAGGACAGGAATTATTTCAGGGCTAAATTGATCACATTTTGTTCTTCAAATTGGCAACAATAATATTTTTATTTTAGTGCTACGTGGTTCTAATAAGATGTAATTTCTTGAAAATAATATATGTGGTTAGGAACTTTGTCAAAAAGTTGAAAAAGTTGCCAATTTGGACAAAAAAACAATGATTTTGAATCTCTCAATGTGTTGCCAATTTAAGGATGTTCAATCTTATTCTCCTTTTTAAAATTCCTGGCATCAAACGCAATATGATCAGGCAACAAAAATGGACACAGTATGTGCAGAATTTTTTGCTCTTTCTACTCATGTATCTGGTATATTTTTTAAGGCTCTAAATCAAAAGTTATTGGGCCAAACCACAAAATGTGGTCAATTGTCTCGAAAGGGTTAAACCCTCTTTCTCCATATTCATCTGTCCCTCTTTCTTTCTCTTAACCTCTTTTTTTTTCCTTTTTCTTTTTTTTTTTTATTACATATTTTACTACCTCTGTTCTCTCTGCATTATTTATTATTCCTTTCTCTTGACTCTTGCACTTTTCTCCTAATTAACTTCCCTTCCCTCACCCTCTCTTTTTCTCTCTCTCTTTCTTTCTCTCTCTCTCTCTCTCTCTCTCTCTCTCTATCTATCTTTCTCCCTCTTTCTGCCTTCTCTGTCTTTGTATGTCTCTCTGTCTCTCTTGCCATAAAATCTGCACTGCTGAGATATTCTTTTCTTGTAAACATACCCGCATTGAATTTACACACATGAAGACTTTTCACATATTTTGGTCATGCGCAAGCTGCAAATATTGAGAGAAACATATTGCATACGTCAACATGACTATGAGTCATGTCCTAAGTGTGTTGATCAATACAGTTGAACCATTTCGTTGAACTCTGTAATTATCTGCAAATTTTCATTTGGGAGAAAACATTTTGCCTAGGGTTTGCTTTCTCGACTGTCTGTCTACCTTTGACATTTTGGGCACATTTTGCGACATTACCAGTACGAAGATTCGACAGAGGATTTTACACAATTGTTAAAAGAATGGCTTTATATTGCAAACAAACTATTTCTTATCCTGAGCATAATTTGATGGTGAAAAAAGTAAAATAATATTTTTCCACATCAGAATTACACTGGAAAATTTTGCACCCCCCCTAAAAAAAGTTAATGTGATAAAGTGAAGGTTACATAAGGAGCTATAAATTCAATAAATTGTGAATAAAAAAACTATACTGCAAAATAATGATAAACAAATGCAAGTACAAGTACTGTATATGAGAGGAGAAATTGGAATGCATTCAGATGAAAATCCTGTAAACCACACTACATCAGTCCCACGTCATTTAGACTGGAGCTGTAAAGATATTTCTAAGTTCATCCACCCTTCTCTACAATGACATGTGTATTATTCATCAGAAAGTTTGAATCTTAAAGGTAACGTGCAGTGTTTTTTTCAGGGTTCCGCATTGTTGGAAATGTAATCTTGGGGAGCATCTTTGTGGTCAAAAACTAAATCAGTTTTCTCTGATAAGCTTTGAATAAGCCCTAAATAAATATCCAATATTATTATTATTATTATTATCATACATCAAGGGAATCTGTCTAGCTCAATCTCTTTTCTCCTTTTAAAGGGAAATCCAACCTTAAAGTGATTGATTAACTTTGTGAAAAATTGTAAAATCAGCTCAAATGCCAGTGAATTGTGTGCAGTCCTCTAACTACATATATAATTAAGGATATGTGAAAGTATGAGAGAAAATGGAACCCGTTTACTATCCTAAAAAAGAGAAAATCGCGATCAATCGCTAGCGCAAGTCGCTCGGCTTCCTCGCTGCGCTGCAGTCACAAAAACCAAGCACCAGCGCTTGGCGATTTCAGAGCGGGTTTCCAGCCCGTACGGTATTCTGTGATAGAGCGAGGTATGCCAACCGTAAGAGTTCTTTAGGGTTCGGTGGTACTCTATCCCGACATCAATGTTCAATCGTAAATATCTTGATATATAAACGACCGATCAGCTTTAATATAAAACTCAGGCGATTCCTGTCTGAGCTAAAGGTTTGCAATTATGATTACAGCATTAGCTGGAACAGTGATTTTTTTTTTCAATCCTGGGCAAAGTTAATTGATGCCTTTAATAGCAAGTTACATGTACTTTGAAAGAAAGAAGAAAAATCAGAGAAGCAGATTGGTGAAAGTTTGAACGAAATCGGACAAGCAACAAGAAAGTTATGAATTTTTGAAAGTTGTAATCACTATGCATATGGGAATTTCAAATTGGCGGAATAGGTAATGTCACAGTGATGTAGCTGTGGACAACTCCCCCATTCGCTCTAACACATAAAATGACCAAAATGTCACTTTTTTTCAAAATGCATTTCTCAGTGGGATCTTTTCGTTCATGAGGACCTATAACAATATGCTATCTCCAATATATTTTGAGTACTGCCCCGAGGGTAAAAGAGCCTCGAAGAAAAACGCAAATTAATGATATTTTTGTGTACAACAAATGGGAGAGTTGTCCACAAAAATGTCACAAGTGACTCACCAAATTGCCAATTTGAGATTCGCATAGATGTAGTGATCTCATTTTTCAAACATCCAACTTTCTTTATTCATTGTCCGATTTCTTTCAAACTTTCACCATCCTGTTTTTATTTTTCTGCTTTCATACAAATCATCTTATTACCAAGGTTGGATTGCCCTTTAAACACACTGTTCTCATTTAGGAATTCCAACTTTTTATTTTATCATTGATAGCTGGAACCTTAACTGTGAATTGTAATTTAAGAAACAATTTTATCTGTAAGATTTCACGGTTGAAATGAAATGAAATGACAGATAAATCATAGAAATCAATATTGAACATATGGTTTCTTTAAAATTTCTTGAAATTCATGCCAGTATTCATGTACATGTACAAGTCTTGCACACTGCTAAATAAACGCCTGGTACAGGGAAGACATCTCAAAGCACTTTGTATCCAGTCGAAAAGGCACTGTATAAATTGCTACTATTATTACTATTATTATTACATCATTTTGCCCTGGTTTAATAGGAGCATAGCTTATCAAAGTTCAGAAAGTGTTCACTTTTGTTCGTCAGAAGAATTTCTTTGAGCATTTTTCTTCCAGGGCAGATGTTTTGAAATCCTAGGATGGTACATGTATGCATTATGTAAGACCCAAGTGAGGACTCATGTTTTTACAATCTGGGTGAATCGGAAGATGCGATTTCCCCAATAGAAACTCACTCTTGATTTGTCTTTAATCTAATCGCTAGTCCTTCTGCAGTGACTCTACTTTTTCCCCTCTATAAACTAATATTAAGATCAGGTCTGTAATCAAAGTCTACTTCATAGACTGAATGATATTTATCCAAGAAAATAGATTTTCCAGAGAGACATTCATGTAATGTGGTAGAGAACAACAGGGGAGCGTCACTTCTTTCCTCTTTCTCTGTGACACGAAGAGTTCACTTCCCCGGTTTCCTGGTCGATGTGGACGTGATTTCCTGCCGAAACCCAAATCAAGGACACACCAAGACCTTGTTACTGCCACAAAAAGCAAAAGTAAAAACAAAAGAAAGAAAAGAACTGTTGCCGATAAAGTCTGCCCAAAACTCTGCACTGAAATGCAAAAAGTGAAAAGTTAAACAAAAAAATTTTGTTCGTATTTAATGTGACTCTGCCCTACTCTGTATAAAGGCAAATGCAAAAAGTGAAAGTTATAGAGAAAGAAGAACCGTTGACAGTAAACTCAGCCCTGAACTCTGCACAGTTAATGCAGAAAGTGAGAACAAATTCAGAATTTAAGCAGGGAAAATGGCAGTAAGCTCTGCCAGAAACTCTGCAAGGCACGTATGAGAGTTAAAAAGGATCTTTGTCTGAAGTTGACCTTATCACTCAACTGTACAGCAAATAGACAAACCAGATAAAGATAAAGTACATGTACCTGCATGGACATTATCAGCTTTTTCATGCACGTTTTTACTCCAGACTTTTCTGAGAAGTAAAATAGCATATATATGAAAAGGGGGGGTACGATTGCACCCAACGCACCCTTCCCCTTCCAAAAATAAGACAAATCATTAATGTGATTTCAAAAAATAAAATAAATATTTAATGTGATTTTTTTTTATCTAATACCTCATTTAACAATTATCTTTCCACTTTCCTTTTTTGCTTTATCTCTAAGACTATCTTTCTGTACAATGTACATTTATATGCTGAACAAAACAACTTTTAATCATTTTACACAGGTTTTCTTCATATACATAATCTAATTATCTAACAAAGATTGGAAATAATTCCTCGAACAAACTTCCTTTCTTATGTTAGTGACATTGTTGACTTAATTTTTCTTTATAAAAAGAATAGCACTTTGAGAGACTTTTCAGCACATTATGCACTCTAAAAACTCACCTTCGTTATAAAAAATCCCTTTGGTGAAAGCGAAAATGGCGCAGACATATTAGGCCTTTTCCTTATATACCCACAAAACCTTAGACTTTAATTGTAGGACATGCATGGAGTGATATGCCAAGTACCTGTCCTCTTTATGTCTTAGATCTGGATGGGCTCCCAGTCCAAAACGGAAGAGGAAGTTAGTGCTTTTTAAAGAGAGAGTAGGGGTTGTTTGAACAGGGTTTTTAATGAAAACAGCCACAAGAACCATTACAAAATCGCAAGATTGATTAATGCCGACTTTGTAGCTCTAATAAATGTCAATATCGGCTAAAAAATAAACACACTTTCAAAAGCATTGTGACTTTTATCACGCAAGAGTACGATTTGGCTGTTTTTTAATTACACAGCAATCAATCTTCCAACGATTATGAAATGGGGAAAACATGTTTAGCATAACAATTGTGTTCAGTCCAAAGAATACCCCTACTTAAAAAAACTAAGTTTTCAATTGTCGTCACTTTCTGATGCACTTACTTCATCCTGCAGTATCCTCGAAATAAGGAAAATCTCAGCTGAAATCTTTTTCTATTCAAACCAGAAGTATAATGCTGCCATTCTTTAAAAATTACGTCTAAAAACTGTGCACTAATTTTTTACAATCTTGATTTGACTGATCAAGGATTTCTTATTTATATCAAAACAAAAATTTCTTCCATCAAAATAGAAATCCCAATATATCTTCAATCAATGCATGTTTTGCCACCTGCCTTATAACCTCTGCTCATAAAAGTGACATGACTTAGTTATTGGTAGAATGAGGCAATACAGCACTTGGTTCCAGGATATTAGTCATAAACCAGGGATTATTTTAACTAAGTCAATGTAGGTCTATACCTTGCCTAATTATCTCTGTCATAGCGCCTGTCATTGTATAGGCCTGATACAGAGTCCTAGTACATAATCAATGTTGACAGGAAATAGCCCTGCTACAAGTCCAAATACATAAAATTTGATTATTTAATTCCTCTATAAGGCATGAACCAATGGACAGGCAAATGAAGGATGCACTGTGCCAACTCTACACAATACTCTACGTTGACTGATATTACAGTGCAGCTGCAAGCTAGGCCAAACCCTCCTTTCAAAGAGACACAATGTTTTGCACATATAATTGCCTTTTTTCCAATTATGAGATGCCCTAATTTTACTAATGTATTCCACATTGTAATAATTACCTGTATATTACTAGGTATCAGTACTACAGGCCTAGCGCTACGGTACAATTTGCATCTCATTAACCCCTGGTTTGTTTTGAATTACCAACGGACTTCTAGCACAGTGCGTGTGTGCGGTCATCACAATGGCAAAACAAGGAACTTTAATTTGCGCCTCTATTTTGGCGATTTATGAGCTGAAACTTCCCACATGAACTAATTTGTAGTTATAAATGATTGTCTGCAAAAATCCTGAAATATGATGACTGTTTTGTCGAGTTATAGCAACATTTTGAAATGAAAACGTCAAAAAACTATGTGTCTATTTTTTTCTGACACAAGTCTACCCCTACATAAATATTCATGAAACTTCATTTCCTTATTCGGGGGTGTATATTCCTTATTTAGACAAAGTTTCGCTGATGCGACTTCTTTCTTTGCAGAGATACTACGTCTTTTTCACACGATATCTTGCAGCAATTTAGAGCAGCAAATTGTGCGCAGTGATGCCAAATTCACGATCTGCACATACAATATTCATGAGTCAGCCGCAGTCAGCTCATTCATAGATTGCGCATGCGCATGGCCCATGGAGCACTCGGAGCACTCGCGCACAGAGCTCAGCCCTACACAGATTTCAACGCATGGGACGTGGTTGTAATATTTTTCTGTTATGTCAGCCTCGGCGATCTGACACCGAGATCCTTTTTTTCTGACACAACTCTATGCGGAAAATTCACCTCAAATACCATACGATTGTAGAAAAATGTACAATAAAATGATTCATGACAGTGATTTTCTTGCGAATCTAGCCGAAATGAGGAATTTTAGGAGAAGTTTAACAGGTAAAATATTCTGTTTGTAACCGAAGAAATATCGCTAAAATTTCATATTTTCCATTGGTCGAGCTTTGATTTTGCAGTATTGTTGTGAAAGATACATCTATATTTAATAATTTTTCGAACTTTATGTTTACAAAAAGTGGTGTTTAATACATTATTTTTCAGCTTGCATTTGTAAACAACTTTACGTAAATCGTGGGAAAATGCAAGAACTGGTGAGGTCAAAGGGGTCAACTCAATGGACAATCGCTCGCTAATTATAGGGCTAGTCCCGGACTGACTAGGTATCAGTATTCTCATCCTCTTCTTTTCCTCTAAAGTCTTTGTCTTGATTACCCACGTATTATTAGAAATATTGCCATGTGCCCAGTAAAAGAAAGGTTTGAATGGATACACAGACAATGGAAGAACATTTCAATGAAAGCTTCAATGGTTCTTGCCTTCTTGGACTACATCTATCCCCATGTTCAGACACAAAACGTTTAAACCGAAACTCAATAAAGAAACGACGTACAAAATTTTCATCGTATAGCCTACGGACAGTTCAGACACACATCTCGACCAATTAGAAAAAAACAAAGTATAGATGCGCAGTTTCCACTGCGCGTGTTGTTATGGTCGACGCTAGCCCCTACCCCCTGGTAAGGTCACCTTTCGCGCGCACTCACGTTAAGCCACGCTCAGTTATACCGGTCTATGGTCGCCATACATTAAGACACACACGGAAAGTTGATTCGTCATCGAGTTCTAGTTCGAAACGATACTTTGACCCTAGTTTCGTTATACAATGTTTCGTTAGTCAGCATTCAGACACATAAATCCATCGTATAGTTATACTGTTTTGGTATAATATTCTGTGTCTGAACACCCTGTATGCAGCAGATTTCAGTCTGTAGTATGTTATTCAAATTGTTAGCAGAGATATCATCTCTACTTTTGCAGCAAAAAAAATTTAAAAAATAGAGACATTGGAAAAAATATTTGTTTGCATCCTACTGCCAGGGCACACAATGATCTACTTTTCAATATTTGTAAAATATTCCTTCCTTCCTCTTCTGATTCTTTTAAAAACTACTTGTCATTTTTTTTTTTCTTTCACAAGTTAGCTGTCAGCTGATATCCATCTTCTTCCCTTCAAAATAATTTGAAAACCAAAGTGCCTGGGCAGTTTCATCTTCAGGTTCATGCCCTGCAGTCCTAACATCCATGTGGTCTTCTGGCACACATCAAATGTGCAGATGCTGGTGGAATCGGCAATACAAATGTGACCACAATTCAATTAACCCAGATTCTAGATGCCAATTTTCTTGTCCCTGCCAATATACACCCCATCATCATATTTATTTTCCAGACACAGCAAGGGGAGTAGAGAATGCTCTTAAAGTTTGGAAAACAATTTGCATTTCATGACAGATTATACTAATGCAACTTCTAGACAACAATGAAGGAAATCTGATGGAGTTGGGGAGGGGGTGGTGAAGGCAGAAAATTGCTCGCCAAAGGAAGATTAACTCATAATAACATTTAATCAAATTTTTCTTTTTCTCCACAAGGCTCAAGCTCATGCAAATGTATGAGACCTGGAAAATGGGAAAAGAAAACCACACTAACCATATCCTGAGTACTTGAGGGATTGATTTATTTCCCAATCAACAGTCTTTGACATGCTGTTACATGATAGGTTAGAGGTTACATACATTTTGAGGAAAACATGAGTATTCTTGCAACATCATTATATCTTGGGGATTACAATACAGAAGTTCTCTTTTCAAGCTAAGAAGTCAATACATTGTCTCATGTATTAAAAACCAGTGCATAGCCATTCTTTTTTCTTTTTTAACTTGGAGGTGGAAGGGCCAAACCAAACTGCATGACTTCATTTTTAGACCCTGTAGGGAGAAGATTCTCCCATTTTTCTTCCTAAGAATTCATTTTCTCTATTCATGATCAACAGATCGAAGGGCCATGGCCCCTTTTGTCATAACTACCTCTCCAGACTAGGGGCGGTATTCTGAAAACTGTTTTATCTCCCAATATTTTTGTATCTGCACAGTTAAGATAAAATTGGCATTCTCGAAATTGTTGTAACTTTTGTTGTAACTTTTGTTGTATTTTTGTTCACTCTGCGCATGATCCTGATTTACATATGCGCGCTGAAGATAATATCATTAGATAATTGGTATTCTGAAAATTATTTTATCTTTTGTTGAATCTTATCTTCCACGGTAACTACAATAAAACTTACAACAGTTATCCTCCATGGTAACTAGCTACAACAAAACTTACAACAGCTTCTAGCTGTTGTATCTCATGATCTCGGCAATTTTTCTAGCTCAGAAGCAGACAGTACATGCTTGAATAGCAAGATGGAGACTGTGTGTGATTCAAGATCTCATGAATAGAGAAGACATTTTGAATAAATTACAGGTGGAATTCGATGATTTTACATCAATATGTGACTTGGTTTGAGCAAAGAGGGTGAGCCATTATGTTAATTAATTGCAGTGCAATGGCGCATGGCACATAAAACGCGTAATTCAATAACTACGCCCGAAATTTATATACGCGCAAAGCCCATTCTTATGTTTGACATACTAAAGGTGATCCTATGGGTTAACCTGCCTATATAAAATCCATCTTGATTGGTAAAATGTCAAAAAATGGGCGTGTCAAAGATAATATAAAGGCAGTCCTTAGAGTACAGGTATGTATTTGGTTTATATCTGTCATCTTGGAACTAAAGCCTAAATCTACTGATCTACTGATGATCATCTGAACCGTACGTAGGCCTATGGTAGACCGCACACATGCACAAATAGTTTTGAAGAAGGGATGAATTTGCGCGGACATCAAACGCGTAATGATGACATCATCACACGCCAGTGCCTAAAACAATAGATATGCACAAATTCACTTTGTCACAATAAGTAAGCACTTTCCATGTATGATGTCACACGCCATATAGTATCCACTACTGTACACGGAACGTGATGTCAGATATTACCTGTGATGGCAATTTGCGCATTAGCATGAGGCTTGTGGGAACTCTATTTTGTCACATGACGCGCATTGGACCAATCAATTGCTCAGATTCTTTACAAGATGGATATAATGTAGATGCGGAGCAATTGTCACAGGAACATGTGTCCTACAACCCCCTATATGCCATATTCAAACCTGATTTTTTAAGTTCAAGACTTCAGAAGAACATGGTTTGGATGAACTGTTAAATCCAGTTATTTATCTATTTCCTTTTAACGGTATCAAAAGACTAAGCATCAGCTGAAACTCTGAAAGGGTCGGTTTACAAAGGAGTAACAAAATATTGACATTCAAATGAAGAATATATGACTAATTTCATTTCAATCAAAAATAAAATCTTTAAAAGTTTATTAAGGATTTGATGTACATGTATTTTTTATGAAGTTTAATTTTTTAAGAGAAAGTTGACTTCTGGGAAATGTGAAAAATAATGTGTGAGCTTTCTTGTTCCTTTTATGACAGTTTGGAAGAACATCATAGTAGAAATGTCCCCTGAAGAAGACTGCTCATCAAATGCCCACATATTCGAAAAATGATAAAAATAGCTGAAGTGTGTGGGCCAAACATTCATGCCACCTTTGTGCCATCCCATGTATCCATTTCTGTGGGCAGTGCATACATGTGCTGTTCAGCAAGATAGGGTCAATTTCATTTCATTTTGATGATTCAAAAACCTCACAGTATACACCAATTCATATGAACATTATCAACCTTTCCCAATTGCTTTCAGGCAGTTTCTTTCACAATGTGATTGCATAATCAGGGGAGCGTTTCATGAAGCGTTTTGTCGGTGATTTTTACCGACAAATTTGCTCTCAGCCAATCAGTTGCAAGGATTTCAGTAGCTTATAACAGTTGTCGGTAAAAATCAATGACAAAACTCTTGATGAAATGCTCCCCAGAAGTCAACTTTATCTTTAATATAGATCACTGTGTTGCTTACTTTAGAAGATGTGAAAGTATTCTACAAGATCAAATTATTAACCCTTTCAGGACAGGAATTATTTCAGGGCTAAATTGATCACATTTTGTTCTTCAAATTGGCAACAATAATATTTTTCTTTTAGTACTACAAGATTGTAATAAGGGGTAATGTCTTTGAAAACAATATACATGTTTAAAAGAATTGGTGAAAAGTTGAAAAAGTTGCCAATTTTGATAAAAAACAATGATTTTGAACCTCTCAATGTGTTGCCAATTTAAGGATTTTAAATCTTATTCTCCTTTTTAAAATTCCTGGGATCAAACGCAATATTTTCATGTAACAAAAATGGACACGGTGTGTGCAGAAATTTTTGCTCTTTCTACTCATGTATCTGGTATATTTTTCAGGGCTCTGAATCAAAAGTTATTGAGCCCAACCACAAAATGTGGTCAATTGTCTCGAAAGGGTTAAAATTAATTTTATTCTTCGTGCATTAGGTACAAATGTATTTCAATAATCATGTCCAATTCAATGAATACATTTTTGTGTTAGAATGAGGGTTATATCTTTTGGGGGAAATATTTTGTTCCATTATTTGTTCATGCTGATGAGAGTAATCAGTTCCATTACACACAGATCTAGACTAGAGCACATGATAACCTCTATCTTTCACTATATCTTCCTTTATTTGTGCTTGTTCTTATCTGCAGGTAGATCACATAAATAAATAGCAGATTCAGACATTTAGTCTACCGATGTTCAAGTCAAAATGTGATGATTATCTTGAACTTCAGACTATGTTTCTCCCTCTCTCCTAAAAGTCTTTTTCTTTTCCTGTCAGCTAAATTGCTTACATACAGGAACCAACCCATTACAGGTTTTAAAAATGAAGTAGTGTCTCCCCCTTCTTTTTTCCCCCCTCTCTCTCTCTCTCTCTCTCTCTCTTTCAATCAGCCTACTCTCTTTCTTTCTCTCCCTCCACTCTACTCTCTATATCTCCTTTCCCCTTCTCTTTCTTTCTCTCTCTGTATCTCTCTCTCTCCTTCTCACTTACAGATACAGGTATTTAATAGTCTCAATCTTCATTGGATTTTGTTTTCAATACACACAGACAAATTTACATCTAAAGAAGGGCAGCATCCTGAACTTTTGATTTTACTTTGACCCCATCTCATATCTTTCTTTTGTTTTAATAGGTAAACTAAAATACATCAAGTCTGAGTAGGTCCATGGTCTGAGTACCATCCCAATCCTAGAGTACACACAAAAACAGGTGGAGATTAAGCAGCTACATGTATCTCATTCTCTCTCTATATCAGTCTTTATTTACCTGTAAGTTGTTATCTGTAATACAAAGAAAACAAAACACTTTCAAACGTGTCTGATAACATGCACTCTATCTCTCTTTCTCCCTTCCTCTTTGAAGATAAAGTTAGTTCTGGTCATGCGAGTACATTGTGAAAGAAACCATCTCAAAGCAATTGGGAAAGGTTGATCACGTCTACATAAGAATTGGTGTATATACTGTAGGTTTTGGAATCCTTCAAAATATGAAAGGAAATTGACCAAATCTTGCTGTAAAGCACATGCACTGCACACAGAAATGGGTATATAGGACTGCACACACACGTATGGCATGAATGTTCGGCCCAAACAGTTCAGCTATTTCTTGTCATATTTCGAAAATAAGGGCATTTGAAGAGCAATCCTTTTCAGGGGATATACATGTACATGTACTATGATGTTCTTCCAAACTGACATACAAGGAATAAGAAAGCTCACATATTATTTTTTCACCTTTCCCAGAACTCAACCTTCTCTTTAAAAGTAGGTTTCTACATGTATGTGACCTACATGTATACTACATGGATATCTATAGATCAACACATTGGTATGTGTGGCTGTAGACAAAAAAAAAAAGAGAAATAGGTTATCTCTCCATCCGTCTCTCGGTATTTATCTACAATGCACAATACACAAATAAAATTATTTCCAGACAATTACTGATGTACTAGTATTTACACACGTTACTTCGTCTGGGTGATATCACAAACTTTGGTATCTCTCTCTCTCTCTCTCTCTCTCTCTCTCTCTCTCTCTTTCTCTCTCTCTCTCTCTCTCTCTCTTTCTCTCTCTCTCTCTCTCTCTCTCTCTCTCTCTCTCTCTCTCCTCTCCTCTCTTCACCTTCTTTAGATCATTACACAAAGCAAATATTTGCCTTAAAAATATGTTTTGCCTTTGTCTGGCCATGAATAACAAAATATGTCTGTCTCACAATGATCAACATAAACATAAGGGGCGGTATTTTGAGATTCATTTTATCTCAGACAAAATCTGAGATTTTAAGTCAGTGAGATAAAATACCCTTAAAATCTTTTTAAATCGATATTCTGAGAACCATTTTAGCGAGATTTTTATCTCATATTAGACACACCCATTTATATGCGATACCCAATGAGAAATGTCGTTAGATTTCACTTTCATTATGCACAGCCAATAGAATTGCTCTCTGCCAGTCTCTGGGGAAAGAGAGCGCGAATGCGTTATTTTTACAATTTTCAATATGAGTATCTCAAAGCGCAAACGCGCTTTTGCTAGGATTTCCTTGAAAAGAACTGAGGTACTTTCAGAGGTTTTAGAACAACATTACAAGCATCATTGCAAGTATGATATTAGTTGACAAAAATCTTGAAATAGAATTTGATAATCATATGAGAATGTTGCTTGAGAAATATAGTCAATACTCAGTATTTTCTTATTATTTTGATTGCACGAATAGCACTATACTTGTCCAAAAATGTGTCACTTTTCATGCTTCCTATAGATAAAATAGCCCCTACCCTATTTTAAGTTTATTTTATCCTTCCCATAAAAATTATGGGCGTAAGCGTTGTAAGGGTGCGTGTATCATGTGTATCAACTGTATAGGCACACGAGAGGCAGAAGACAAGAGATAAAATATGAGATAAAATCCGAGATAAAAAGTGGTTTCAGACAGCGTTGTCACTACGGTGGTCGGCGCCAATCGGAACCTTCCACCACTCGAAATTTCTGACCGGCACTCAATGCAATATCACACCCGCCCGCCCGGCACTAATTTCTCCACTGACAAAGAAAAAAATACTACGATTTTGACCTACCAACATGCAATTGTGGTTTAAGCCAGCAGATTCAATGAAAAAGTTATAAGTACGCATAAGGAAATTTACATGAAACCGCGCGAAGAATTTTCCTGGAAGGTATACACCTATACACAACCACTAGCGCAGCGCAGCTCCTTCCCAAATACGAATCATATTTACGTATAAATTGTTCTCGTACCCGTACCTGTACCCGTGCATGCATGCCCAACATCAAATCACTATACACTGTACTCGTTTCCGAGCTGGAATGTCCCAGTCAGCTGATTTGCACATGTTCGGGTTTTGAGAAAAGTAACTCACGGGCGATAAAATTTCCACCACTAAAAAGTCCCTGCATGGTGACAACCCTGGTTTCAAAATATCAATTTTTTTTTAAAGATAAAATAAAAAATTTTAGAGATAAAATGGTGCTCAGAATACCACCCCTGGTCTCTCTGGTTAATTAAAGAGCAAACTCTGGGAGTTTCTATACAATATGTGCAATGCATCACAGTTGGCTTACTCTAAACTTAGAAGAATTCTGAATGAACGGGTGTACAAAATTAACACTAAGCAAAAGGAAAAAAAAAAAAAAAAATCCTGGGACATTATCCCATTCAAGATTCCTCAGAGCATGGCCAACCAGAGATCAGAGAGCATTCAGTTTGGTCCAGGGGAAAACAATACATTTTGATAAACTTCCCTTCGGGGGGGGGGGGGGGGGGGGCGGATATTTTGAAGTAATGCTACCTATGAATAAAAAAAATACGGCTCACAATTCATTGTTGATTTTGCAAACTGGCATACTGTAGGTGCATAGACTTCAGCTTCATGCCTATGCCTGTGAACAAAACCGACAATTGTTTTAAATGAGTCGAGGAACAGAGTACATGACCAAACGTTGAAGCAAAAATCATTGAAGAATTCCAAAAGAATTCTAATCAACTATTACACTTTCTGATGTGCTTAGATGTCTTCTATAAACGACATAGGCATGAAAGTTCAGATAAAGCAGGATCATGCAGCTGTTGTTGCTTAGAGGAATGGGGGCATCAGAGTAAGATATCTACTATGAAGTGATCATATGAGGTGATCTCTTGAATATTTCATGGAAATTTTCAAACAATGGTAACACCTTAGAGGACAGGGTTGAAACATCTGCTGTCGAGACAAAAAGACAAAGGTTAGCTTCGAAATGTCAATGAACAATGAAAGACATTTGCCACATATCACATCACATCATTAAGAAAAGTTAGACTTTAAGAAAATTAGACCTGGTATAAAGGCCACTTCCAAATACCTGGCTACCACTGAATTTCAAAAGAATTTGCAAAAGGATTTGATTTTAGCATTTAAATATGTAACTTCCCGATTTACTGCTAGGTCTTGTAAGGTGGTATTCCCAAAATTGCAGGGTATTGTAAATTGTAAGAGAAATTGTTAAATTGGAAAATTATGATGTCTCACCATTCAATCGGCTACCAAATGTTTTATCGGTCCTTATCTCCAACTGGAAGCATTAAAGGGGAAGTCCAGCCTGATATCAAGTTGGTCTTAAAAGAAGCAGAAAATTAAAGACACAGATCAATGATAGTTTGAACAAAATCCAATAAGAAATAAAGTTATGATTTTTTTGAAGTCGTAATCAATCGAACACAAACTGGCAACTCTGTGATGTATCCTGCGAGGTCCTCTCCTATTTGTCCTGTACTAGAAAAATCATAAATTTCCATTTTCTCTGAAGAAAATATTTAATTATACATGGACCCTTGTTAAATAACCATCGCACATATGTGTTTTTACACAAAACCTGTATGCAACAAAAGTATTCCTTTCATCAACAACTAAGAAAATGAAAATTTATGAATTTTTCTGTATAGAACAAATGGGAGAGGACCTGGCAAGATACATGTATGTCAGGGAGTTGCAATTTGTGTTTGATTGATGACAAATTCAAAAATTTAGAACTTTGTTATTTCTTATTGGATTTTGCTCAAACTTTCCCTCATTAATCTTTTTCTCTCATTTTTCTGATTTTATTCAAATGAACTATAAATACCAGGGTGGACTTCCCCTCTAACTCTTTCAGTGCCGACGTCACATATATGTGACAGATAGACTTGTCATTTTCATTCACCAATAGACCGGTTCTGTAATGTATTCAAATTTATGCACATTTCTTCTATGAGCACCTATTAACCTGCTTTTTATAAATGAGCCTCAATGCTTGGAATCCAGTTTGCATACATTACTTGTTGCTATGTCTGGCAAACCTCCGGCAAGCTGTCAGGTAGTCAAGAACAACCTTTGTTTGAAAGGTATGTATAAAAATTTGCATACATTACCGAAGCAGTCTATTGCTCTACCACAGGAAAGGTATATGGTGGTCAATGTATATCAAAGTTTTATGCATAAATCAAGCATTCCAAATATATGATTATAATTATATGCTACAATAGATGTTTTCAGAGAAAATTGCAGATTTTTAAAAAGATTTTTGGTATCATAAGAAATGGTAATACATTTCCTACAAGTTTTGTACACAATATTTTTGTGAAATAATAGATGGTTAATGAAGTGCAGACATTTGAAAAATAAGCATTGATCACATTTTGGTAAAATTTTAAAGAGAGCTAAACCCCTTGGCACAGTAAGAGTTAAAATGCAGCACAGTTACATGTATGATATTACTCCTGCAAGACCCTTCTGCATCTTGATCAGAAGAAACTTGTATAAATTTCAAATCTAATCCTCCTGCAACTTCTTAAAAAATCCAGTCATAGACAGGCCCTTAAGTGTGTGATGGCTTTAACTAAATGGGTTTATTGCTTTCTTCTGTAAAGCTACTATTTCTTACACTGTGAGCACATACATCAGCTTCTTCTAAAAAAGCTGGAAGACTTTCAAATTCATAAAAAACAACAAATACATATCCAATTGCAAAGCACTACCAGCACAAAAATGGCTAGACGACCGATTTCAGACAATGCATGAGATATCCAGATCATGAACGCCGGCAGACACACAAAGACAAAATCACAGGAATATCAGATCAATTTGTCATTCTTTAACACTCTATACTGAAGAGAGGTTTAAGTTTCCTTGTGCATGTCTTTGCTTCCTGTTGTGTCTCGAAGTATATCTTACATCAATCAACATTTGTAGAACATGTAAGTACCTGGTTAAAAAAAAAAAAGTCTGCTTTAGTTATTAACCCACTGCCTACGGGAATCAGGTGGCTCCTGTATTAAGCCTATATGAATGAGAAAATTCAGTAGTCAATGGGTAACTTCTAAAGAACTAATACAAAATATCTAAATCATGAGGGAAAACCCTGACATTTTTTGCTGGTGATATCAGTTTGCACTGTTCAGGATCCTCCATAGTTTTTAAAGTAATTTACTTTCTTTGAAAAAATAGTTTGTGACATGCATGTACATGCAGGGAAATATAAGATAGTTATAGCAGTTTCATAGCCCATTTGATACTGGTAGTCAATGAGAATTTCATTCTTGTTCATAATTATTTACTTTATACATCTTGGAAGTTTATATACCAAAAATGAGAATAATTCCAACCATATCTGACAAGATATGTCAAAGAAAAAGAAAACAGACATGATTGCCGATTAAATTTCAAAGCACTTCACCATGCTAAAAAAAAAAAAAAAAATCAAGTTCAATTTATATTACTTTTCTCTCTCTGAAAGGGATTATCCCCACCCCTCTCTTTATCTATCCCCTGTTTCTCTCTCTCTCTCTCTCCCTTTCTCTCTCTCTCTTTCTCTCTCTCTCTTTCTCTCTCCCTTTCTCTCTCTCCCTTTCACTCTCCCTTTCTCTCTCTCTCTCTCTCCCTTTCTCTCTCCCTTTCTCTCTCTCTCCCTTTCTCTCTCCCTTTCTCTCTCTCTCTCTCTCTCTTTCAAGGTTAGCATACTTTGAAATGCAATCTTTATCTAAATCCAACAACTGTAATATTTCATACAAAACTGAAAATATAAAGAAAGTTGATAACATTTTTCACTATTGTAAGAGAGTGCCTGATTTTTCAGGAATGCAGGCATTCCATTTTTTTTTTTTTTAGAGGGGGAATACGTTTTCCTCTATACCTAATATTTAAAAAGCATGTACATGTACCTTAAAAAATATTCCAGCTCTCACCAACACTGTGTTTTCCTTTCGTGCAAATGGCTAAAATTAATAGCATCCTATCAAAACCTTTTTTTTTCCCTCTCCATTTCACTTCATCTCAATTGCAACCTCATTTTTTATCCAGTTGATTATACACTCATGAATCAATTATTCACCTTTTCAAACATCTTGTCTTTCTGTGGTACAATATCTGTGTACATGATACAACTGCACATGCCTTGTACTAATAATCTTCCCTTTCTGCCTGCCGTATACAATACATTTTGAAGGCAGCATTCCCCAGACATATTCCAATAACATTTACAAACGGGCCTGCCAATTTTAATCTACTGCGACACAACCCAGACAATGAGAAAGCAAAGCGCCTATCATTATCCATTACATTACCGTCAAAGTATTTGCATAATTGCAAGAGCCAGACAGCTGGTAATGGCTTGAAATAGCAATAAAAACTGAAACTGAAGCTGACGTCCTCAACACGTACAATGACTTGGCTGATGAGATTGCAGCACGTAATTTATTCTTACGAACACAAAGTGTTTTGTTTTAATAATAAATATTGCAGACTGTGTCAAGCTTCCCTCAGTTATCAGATAACTCTTAACCCTCTAAATTGTCATCTTCTCTTTCTAAAATCTATTCATGATTAAAATATTAAGCGTTTAAAAGTTTTCAAAGTGTCCTTCATGCCCTCCTCAAACTATCTCTTCTTTCTGCTCCAGAATCTCTAGAAAAACAAACAACCTCAAAATGAGACTACATGATGAAAGCAAGAATGCAAACATGAAATGTAGAACACAGGCAAACAAATACAATGTATATGTCTATTTATTTAGTCTGCCTCTTGAGTGAATCAAAGGTATTTTCATGTTTCTTTCTCTTTGCACCTCTCTTACTCTTCTATGTGACCCCCTCCCCCTCCCTTTTTCATTGAATTATAAACTGTCATGACATGCATGTGCACTTAATGTTATCCCAGGAGATGGGTTGTTCTACAGCTAAAAGGTTTCATAAAAAGGACCTTATACATGTACCTTTATAAATAAAACATTATACATGTATATTAAAGAAAAGTTCACGTGCAAAAAAAGAAAACACTGGAATTGTACTGAAACAATATTCAGTCTTAGACTAGACTAAACAGATCTCTTATGAAAGTAAATGCAAACAGTTTAATCAATATGTCACAATATTTTTGGTTGCATAGAAAGTACAGAAAGAGCAGTATACTGACAACGGTAGGTTAATACTTCTTTCACTGAGATCAGTAGAGGGGGTAATTCACAAAAGACTCCACACATTCATTAATACATAATCGCCATTCAAGTTGGGACAGTTATTACAGATGCAAGTCATGTCAAACTTTTGCTTGATGTGCTGAAAATTTGTTATTTTTTGAGGAACTGAAAAGAAACCTTCTTTTACACAAAAGATAAAGCCAGTTCATACTTTAACTCGACTCTCATGAAGGATTATGACAAAAGGTAAAAGTTAGGGCTACAAGAAAAATAGGAAACTTTAGAAAATTCCCTCAACTTTCATAAACAATCTCAGGAAAGAGGTGTTTTGCAAGGGGGTTTAAAACCTCTCCTGCCCTTAAAATTTTCCTCAGAACAATCTATCATTTAAATATTTTTAATTACTTTGTGTCTAACTCTATACTTTAAAAAGGTGCTACTACAATGTTCAATATTATCATTATTTACCATTATCACTTTTAATCATTGTTGTAAGCAAATGTGTAGATTTTAGGACATGTTTAAACCTTAGCAGTAAATTTTAAAATATGGGGCTTATGTTTCGGGCTTATTGAAAAACTTTGCTTCTCTTTCAGCAAATCTTTTTCGAAAACTTGAACTAAAACCCTGATCCAACATTCCCTTCCCATTCAAATTGTTTTAGTACCATCCCAGTCAAGAAGCAGCAATTGATTATTATCTCAAACATATATAAAAAAAATAAAAATATTTATTCTAATAGAAGAATTTATATATTTCTGCTCTTACCAGAAACGCCTTCAAACATCATTTCTGTATATAAAGATATCTAGAGTATGTAAATTATCTAAATGTAGAAGTTGTATAAACTCATTTGTCGGCTGATGTATTTCTAACTGTAGGTTTACACAGTAGCTCTACATCTAACTTAGATCTCCAAACATTATACATGCACATTGCTTAATATTTCAAACAAGTTGACCTTACATAAAATGTTTAGTTTGTATTCACTAAAGATTAACTCAACAAAATAATTAAGCTGTCAAGTTTGTTGCTAGATTTCACAAAAAATAAAAAATAAATAAATAAATGCATCAAGTAGAAAGAACTATTCACCTATTTTTTTCTCCAAATTACAGTCTAAATACTGTCATCATCTACTGAAAGATTCATGAAGTATTTTTTTTTTTTTTTGCCAGCCCTACAAAAAGTTGCTCAGGGGGGGGGGGGGGGGGGGGGGGGTGGGGGTGGTGGTTATCAGATGTTTTCCCCTCCATAATTCTCTGACAAAAAAAAAAAATTGCCAGACATCCAAAAGTCACTCAGTGGGGGGGGGGGGGGGGGGGGGGGGGTCCTCAGATTTTAAGGGGTTCAGTTTTCATCCATAATTCTCCACACAAACAAAAAAAAATGGGAGAAAAAGTTTCCAGAGGGGGCAGTCTGCCCCCCTGCCCCCCCCCCCCCCCCAGCTACGCTAGTGGGCTCCGCTAACCTCCTGTCTATGGGGAAGGTTGACCAATGTCAGTTTTAACAAATGAATCCCCATAACAGACAGTTATTTCTGTCTACAATAGAGGGTTCCCCGCAGGCGGCCATGCTGGGGGACAGACAATAGCAAACCCGTGCATTAGACCATTTTACAACAATGGCTTTTCATGGTCTGACGCAAGGGTTTTTTTTATAGTTTGTCCTCCAACATGGCCACCCGCGGGGAACGCTATATTGTAGATAGAGGGATTTTGGAGGGCTGACGAAAAAAAAAATTCTCGATAACCTTGTACTCCAGACTAGCTTTTACGGGTGAATAGGCTTCAATAATAGATTTTGTGTGTATCAGCAGGCCTTTTTCCAGTCTAGATCATTCATACAAGACTAGATCTAGAGGAAAATAATTACCTAAAATTTCACTTTCAATTCTGAATCCCCAAATTTGTGGTAAAGTAAGAGTTGAAGATTCCCTGAATCAGGTATGGCTAGAGTGCCCAAGTCTGCGCAGTGCCCATGTCTGCGCACACGCGTAACTGCGCGATTCTGATAAAACAAAACACGCAACGAACACAAACTTTTCATCCTTATTAGAGCAACCGTTATTCATGCAAAAAATGAGTCAAAATGATGTAAAAAGGTCTTATTTCAGATATTTTATTCTCAAGCCTCAAAATGTTGTCTTTCACATCAAAACTCCCGAACTGCGTGCAAAATGAAAGAGTGCGCAGACATGGGCACCATTATTTTTTGAACGCTGAAACGCTGTTTCTTGTGAAAATGGCATTGTTCTTGCTCTAATTTTGATGAGATTTTTTGCAAATTTACTCTTTACTACTTTAGAATATCATGAATAATATAAAACTAAGCTTTAGAGGAATATTGGAGAAATTCTCGTTAATTTTTAGGTCTAAGCTTAGGTGCACAGACAGTCATAGGACTCCCCATCATACTGTAATCTAGCAAATTTAAGAAAATTAAATCTTGCTTAGGCCTACAGCAATTTTGTTGTGTTTTTGACTGCTGCAACAGTGAATGTTGGACACAGTCCCACATAGGCAAGGGCCTATGTCTATGAGTACGTCTGGGTATACATGTAGGACCAAGTTAACACCAGCCCCTCTAACTTTAGCTGGATTCAGTCTCATAGTCATACTCTGAGAGTGAGACGTCTCACAGATCAGAGACTCGGAGTCAGCGCTGTGCCTGTGCCTGGCCCTGGCTAGGGCCTAGGCCTAGGGGACTGTGCTGTGCCTGTGCTGTGGCACTAGATCTAGTCTAGACCACTTATCCAATGAACAAGGTTATAATATAACCTTGTCCTCCCAAACCAATATGGTAATGGTGAAAACACATAAGGGCAGCCCTCTACTGCTGTACTACTGCCAGCCACAGTAAACAAATGCAGATTTCCTCTCTCCACAGAGAGAGGGCAGCAGTACAGAAGGATCAATCAGTCTCAACAGAAAAATAAAAATGAACACAAAATTTGATGCTTAAAATTCCACATTCCCTGAATCATTGGTTTAGCTGGTCACCAAACAAGAGGGACTTTCACAGACAACTTGCTGGTAAGTAATATTTTGAGTTTCACTATTTTGATCTGATATTTTGGCTGGATATATTACAGCAGGTTGCAGCTGCATAGTTTCAAGTGGGGCTGAGTGGTTCAGACACACGAGTGGTCTAGACTAGAGGCTGGCCCTGTGCAGTTGGGTTAAACTTCAAAGTTTGAGACTTTAATACATCGAAGATAACTTACGGTACCTGTATCTCGACTGTCAGGTTGAGTGGCGTTGTTACAGCTGTGATTTAAAGATATGAAATTTGAACTAGCATCTTTGGAGTTAGGTTTGCGGCGCCAGCTCAAGCTGTAAAACCTTCATCCAGGCCCTAAATCCTGCAAGCTAGATCATACTATTATCTAGTATATAGTATAGTACGCGCTCTATAATCTAGCCCCATAAAAAAAAAAATATACACCGCAAATATGAGCAGCGCACTAGGCGCGCGCGTACTGCGTGCATTAAATTGCGCTAATTGCATGCGTTATGGTTATGAGCATGAGGATAATGGATGGAGCTAGTAGTCTGGGAGCCTATCCCGAAATAGTCACCCATTTTACCCATAGGATTTGACCGCCCCGTAAAGTTACTTAGACCATCTAAGTCATTGCCAAAAAGGTTGTCAGCCTGACCGTTATGCCGCCGGTTTAGCACCAGAGCCCCCAAAAGGGTCGATTTCACCCCATCTCCCCCGCCCCATGCACCAAACTTTATCAGTAGGAATTGGTATGGACATTACAAAACACAAAAAACTGACACAAATTTCTGTCGGGATGGGGTGTCAGACGGCCCCCAAAAATTGGGGTAAATTTTCCCCTTGAAGCCCAGAGACCAAATTTTGTCAGAAGGAAGAGCTATGGATGTACATTCCAAAAATATAAAAACTGACGAGGGGACATAAGTTCAAACTTTTCACTAAACGCTCTCGATTAGACTTTCAGAAGTAATTTTTTTTTGCCAGAGGGTAGTTTTAACTCGACTGGAACAGGTTGCCTACCAATTAATGTCGTCGAAGCAAAAAACAGTGGAAAACTTTAAGAAGTTATTGGACAAGCACTGGTGGGGGGAGAGATTAAAACTTCCGTTCCTCAGCGCATGTAAAGCGTTTTCAATTTCAATTTAAAACTTCGAAGTGGAGACCGGATATCTACAGAAAATCCTTCATTCCGTACCTGATGTGATGATGTGATGATGATGTGATGACTAAATTCCATCGGGAAGGCCGGGGCACGGTCAGACCCCCTGAAATGTAAACCCCAAAGTGCCTTTGGGGACACTTTTGCCCCCCTCCCCAAATGCTCTGTATGGAAAGAAAAACCATTTGCTTACCTTCTGACTATGATGATTCAATAGCGTTTTATTGAATTCACTTTAAATTTTCATAACATAAGGTGAGTATAATATTCTTCTTGAGTGCAATTTGGTGTTAATTGGTCTTTTGATTAATAAGTTATTAATTTTTTGTAGTTGCTTTCTCAAAATTGTAGCCCAAAAATATTGTCAGGATTATGTAAACACACCCATTGACCATGACAAGGCATAATAGAGGATCTTGCTGGTATCTGTGCAAAGTACATTTCAACATTTCAGCCTGGCAGTCACATATACCAGAGATACCTGAAAAAGCTCTTCTCATGCCTTGTCAAACAGGTGAAGATGGACAATGGGTGTGTTACATAATCCTGACAATATTTGTGGGCTACTTTTTTAGGCCAGGAGCCTGTCCCGAAATAGTCAACCCATTTTATACATATAAGATTTGACCCCTGAAAGTTGCCTAAGACCATCCATGTCATTCACAAAAAGCTTGTCAGCTCGAACGAAGCCGCCAGGTTTGGCCCCCAGAGCCCCCGAAAGGAGCCCCAAAGTCGGATCGATTTCAACCCATCTAACATAACTATGAGCCAAACTTTGTCAGAAGGAAGGTGTATGACTACATATTACCAAAACACCAAAACTGACAAAATTTTCTGTTCGATGGCCTTGTCAGACCGCCCTGAAATTTGGGGCAAATTTTCCCCCTTACGGCCCATGGACCAAATTTGTCAGAAGGAAGAGTTATGGTGTACATTACAAAAATATAAAAACTTACAAAAATTTCCATCGGGAAGGGGTGTAACACGCCCCTGAAAAAAACACCAAAGTGCCCCTAATCCCAGCTTTGCTGCCCAAAATGCTCTGGATATAGAGAAAAAACAGTTTTTGGCATTACAACCCTAAATAACTCTAAACTGTCTCATTCAATTCAGCTAAAATTTACATAGAACAATTTTGAGTATTATAACTTTTTTGGGGTGCAATTTGGTGTCAAATGATGATATTCAATAATAATTTATATTAATTGTGAAAATATAACTGCTTTCTCAAAAGTAGTCAAATGATATTGTGAGGTAGATTTCAGCATGCCATGCAGCCACATAGCCCAGATACCTAAAAAGCTCCTCTATCATCTCTTGTCAAACAGGAGCAGATGGACAATGGGTGTGTTTACATAATCCTGACAATATCATTTGACTATACTTTTGAAATAGCAATACAATTTTTACAATCTAATAAATTATTATTGGAATGATCATTTGGCACCAAATTTCACCCAAAGAAAGATACAATACTCAAGATTGCACTAGGTAAATTTGACATGAATTTAATGAGACACTTTGGAGTAATTAAGGTTGTAAAGCCTAAAACGGTTTTTTCTCTACATTCGAGCATTGGGGCAGCAAAGCAGGGTTAGGGGCAGTTTGGTGTTTTTTTTTCAGGGCGTGTTACACCCCTTCCCGATGGAAATTTTTGTTTTAAGTTTTTATATTTTTGTAATGTACACCCTAACTCTTCCTTCTGACCAAATTTGGTCCATGGGCCTAAAGGGGAAAAATTTGCCCAAATTTTTAGGGGCGGTCTGACAACCCATCCCGACGGAAATTTTTGTCAGTTTTGGTGTTTTGGTAATGTATACTTATACACTTTATTCTGACAAAGTTTGGCGCATAATATTTTAGATGGGTTGAAATCGATCCGACTTTGGGCCCCTTTCGGGGGCTCTGGGCCAAACCCGGCGGCTTTGTTCGAGCTGACAAGCTTTTTGTGAATGACAAGGATTTAAGGGGGTCAAATCTCATATGTAAAATGGTTGACTATTTCGGGACAGCTCTCAGACTATTTTGAAAAGCAATACATTTGTCACAATTTAATAACCAATTAATCAAAAGACCAGTTAACACCAAATTACACCTCAAGAAGATAATACTCAAAATTATGTTATGAAAATTTTAAAGTGAATTGAATAAAACACTTTTGAATTATCATAGTCAGAAGGTAAGACAATGTTTTTTTTTCTTCCATACAGAGCATTTCGGGGGCAAAGCATTGTCAAAGGGCACCTTGGGAGTTTTTATTTCAGGGGGTCTGACACGCCCTTCCGATGGAGAAATTTTGTCAGTTTTTATATTTTGGAATGTACATCCATAGCTCTACCTTCTAACAAAATTTGGTCTCTGGGCTTCATGGGGAAAAATTTTACCCCAATTTTTAGGGCCTTCTGACACCCCATCCCGACGGAATTTTTGTCAGTTTTTTGTGTTTTGTAATGTCCAGTCATACTTCTTCCTACTGACAAAGTTGTGTGCATGGGGGAGATGGGGTGAAATCAACCCGACTTTGGGGTCTCTTTTGGGGCTCTGGGGGCTAAACCCGGCTATACGGTCAGGCTGACAACCTTTTTGTCAATGACTTTGGTATAAGTAACTCCACGGGTCAAATCTTATGGGTAAAATGTGTGACTATTTCGGGACAGGCTCCTGGCCTATAGCTCGCTCTATGAAGCAAAACCAATTCATCATGTAGATCATCACAGCAT